>CAUYRH010019920.1:0-20739 GCA_963574655.1 Perodicticus potto | reverse complement strand
CAAAAGTTTTTGTTGCAGTCAGGTTCCTGAGCAGAAGAGCTTGGTTATCAGATTCAGAAGTTTCTGCCGGAAATTCAGTTTGTCTCCCAGTCTCCTGAGCTGAGCTGCACATTCCTCTTCAAGCTCAGTCCTCGCGGGGCTCGGTTGCGCGTTCTTACGCGCCTTCTTCCCGGCCATCTCAGCAGGGGCCGCCACGAACTCTGCTGCGGATCCCCGGGTCTAAGTCTCCCAACCCGAGCACCTGGGGCGTCTGCAGGATGCGGAGTGCGCGCGGGCAGCCGGGCGAGACCGGGTGGCTGGACGGGAAAAACCGAGAAGCTGCCAAGTGCGCACAGTCGTGCTGGGAGCCTCTGAGGTCCCCAAGATTATGCATTAATTCAGGAAAAGCTTAACAAAAAAGCCATAGGATTATGAAGAAAATAGTGATGGTTTTCTTTGAAACACATAAAACAAGATCTGAAGAATAGAAAGGTATACTACCTTTCATTCTTAGATATAAAATTAAATATTTAAAAATTAATATATGACTGTGATGCAATTTGATTTAGAATTTTCATAAAGTCTGTGTGAAAAAAATGCTTGCTTGAAATAACCAAGAAAAATGTAAAAAAAGAAAAACTGTAAGAATAGCAAAGGAAAATTGCCTTATTAGATAGTAGTAGTTGTTTTACACCCAAGGTAAAGTCAAGTCTGTGTTATATAAAGTACACAAATCAGAATAGCAGTACAGAGAACCATACTGTAGCTCCAGAGTATATGAAAAATTTTATACAGATACGGAACAGCTGGTTTCCATCAAAAAGAAAGTTAGACCTCTGTCTCACACAATATACAGAAATAGATTTCAGATGGTTTTAAAATCTGTAAAACGACTAAAATTTTGAAAATCTGAGCCTATTATAGAGGCAGGAAGACCATCTTAAATAACACTGGAAACCCAGAAAACATGAAAGGAAAGATAGATGTTTTTCTGCACATTAATGTATTTAACTGAAACAATATAATAAAGAAATCTTATAAATTGATAAGGAAGAAGCAATTCAGATAAAATATATTCTGCCGTATTTGCTAACAGAAGAACAAATGGCCCACATACGTGAAGACATATTTAGCTCTATCAGTATTCAGAGTAATACAATTAAAGTAATATATTTTGGCCAGATGCAGTGGCTCACATCTATAATTTTAGCACTATGGGAGGCTGAGGTCGGAGGAACATTTGAGCTCAGGAGTTCGAGATAAGCCTGAGCAAGAATGAGACCCGATCTCCACTCAAAATAGAAAAAGTTAGCTGGGTGTTGTGGTGGGTGCCTGTGTAGTCCCAGCTACTTGGGAGGCTGATGGAGGAGAATCCCTTGACCCCAGGAATTTGAGGTTGCTGTGCACTAGTATGATGCCACCACACTCTAGCCTCAGGCTAGAGTCCTCAAGTCCATTTTATTTTTTTATCTCAGAAACATAAAATGAAATAATGATATATTTTATATCCATCAGACTAAAAAGAGAGCCAGTTGATGGTGCTAGTGTGGAGGGAAACATATTCTCATATATTGTTTGTTGAACTGTGGATTCTCACAGTTTCTTTTTGGAATGCAATCTAATTATATGTTAAAAATTTTAAATAGTATAAACCCTTTACCTGTTCTCCACACCACCACTGCTTGGAAATCTGTCCAATAGACATCATCCAGCTGAGTGTGATGGCTCACACTTGTAATCTTAGTACTTTGAGAGACCGAGGCAGGAGGATTGTTTGAGGGCAGAAGTTTGAGATCCGCCCAAGCAGCATAGTGAAACCCCATTTCTATATAAAAAAAAGAGAGAGAGAGAAAAAAGCTGGACATGGTGGGATGCCCCTATAGTTAAAGCTACGTGGGAGGCTGAGGCAGAAGTATTGCTTGAGCCTGAGAGTTTGAGGTTGCAGTGAACCATGATGATTGGTTCACCTAGCTCTAGCTTGGTCCAAAGAGTGATACCCTTTCTCAAAATAAATTAATTAATTAATTAATTCATCCAATGGAAAAAAAGTATCAGTATATTAAGATATATTTACAACAGGGTGGCGCTGGTGGCTCATTGAGTAGGGCACCGGCCAAACTGCAACAAAAAAGAGCTGGGCATTGTGGCCAGCGCCTGTAATTCCAGCTACTCGGGAGGCTAAGGCAAGAGAATCGCCTAAGCCCAGGAATTGGAGGTTGTTGTGAGCTGCGTGACGCCACAGCATTCTACCGAGGGCAATAAAGTGAGACTCTGTCTCTACAAAAAAAAAAAAAAAAAGATATATGTGCAACAGTTCTTTAACTTTTAATGGGTCCCTCCCTCCTTTAAAAAACAAAACAGCCTGGAAATAAAGAGGCAAAATCAGTAGTCAATTGGCAGAATAAATTATGTTAGATCCACATCATGGAATGTTATGCAACTGTTGAAAAGAGTGTTGAGCAGCATATAGGTTGACTTTGAGGGATTTTGTAAGATGTTCATTTTGAAAAAAGCCAGGTACAGAAAAGTATTTGTGTGCACATGCATATGCATATTTTCTTTCCTTTTTTTGTAAAATAATGACCAAAACTCCTGGTGTGTATACAGACGTACATGTGTATACACATCCCATGTAGGATGTAATGAGTATCGAAATATTTAGAGGGGACAAGCCTGTGCTGTTAGCATGATTTACTTCAGAGGCATGGATATGTCCTGACACAAGTAAGGTGTCAAAGAGTAGGGGAATTTCCATGGAAGGGAAAGGGGGTCATTTTTTAAATTTTTTTTGGTTGCAGTTTGGCCGGGGCCAGGTTTGAACCCGCCACCCTCAGTATATGGGGCCAGCGCCCTACTCACTGAACCACAACATCAGATTTATGTATGTATACTTTAAATGTATATAAATGAATTATGTTTTTAAAATTTGGAAGTCGATTAGCAACAACTGTTGATGATTAGTTTATAAGAAACAAGAATGTTGCCCAGGAGCAAGGGTAGGACACACTGAAGGGGATTCTCCTGGACGAAAACCATTCTTGTAACCACCTTGATTGGCGATTGTTACCAGTTCCTCACTTTTGAAGAACTGGAGTCCAATATCAGAAATAATAAGTTGTTATAGTTCTCAATGCAAAAAAACCTGATGCTGGCTGTGTTTAGAGAATACATTTTTTCATGAGTAGCTCTGGGTTATATTGGGAGCAAATCTGGTCTATCCAGGATAAGAGTGGCCTCATTGTCTTCATAGTCTACTCATTTGAAACATAGTTGTACTATACAGTTAAACCAGTTGCTTGGAGTAAGAGTATTCTGTAGTTTTAAGGAAAAAGCTTAAGTCAAGTGTACATTATTATATATCTATATTTGAAAGCTGTTTTAAATTCATTTTTCTGAATTCATTTTATCACTGAAGGTATTGATAACAGAACATGGCGACTTGGGGAATGGAAAGTTTTTGGATCCAAAAAACAGAATCTGTTTCAAATTTGATCACTTAAGAAAGGAAGCAACTGACCCAAGACCCTATGAAGCAGAAAATGCAATTGAATCCTGGAGAACTTCAGTAGAAACTGCCTTGCGAGCTTATGTAAAAGAACATTACCCAAATGGGGTCTGCACTGTAAGTTATCAATAGCAGTTTTTTTCTTTTGTGTCTTATGTAAATGTGAGCGTGTTTTTATGATGTCCTGAAATTTATAGTAATTTATAGAACTGAGATTTTATAACTTGTCGCTCTTTTTTCCTTTAAGTAAATATTTCTAAGAATGCCTACTACTTTTTTCAAGAAATTTGGGATAATCATTAAATTATGATGGTTTAAAACAGAAAAGGATTGTACCTTGAATTAAATCCATGTAGAAATTCTAATACATTGATTAAAGGAGCTTGATACAATGAGATTCTTTAACTTTATAACATATCTTAGCGAGTTTAGATCAAATTTCTTTTTATGTAGTTATAGTAGTCTTAGAACAAATAAAATATTTGGAAGTGAAATCATGCCCTTAGGTGTTTTGTAGTCACATTTCTTTTGTTTTTTTGGTGTGGTTCTTCTATAAGTTTAAACTATTTTTATATTTTCAGAAAATAGAAAATATGATAGAAAGTAGAAATAGTGTTTTTTTTTTAATTTTCATAAGATTGTATTGAGACAGGCATTTTAGCACCACTGTTTGTGCTTCAGTGGCATATACTCCATAGCTAATATGATCTTTTGAAATGCAAACCAGATCATAAAAATCCTCTGCTTGAAATCCTATCCCATTGCACTTAGGGTAGTGAATAGGCTTCTGGCATGGCTTACAAGGCCCTGTGTACTTGGTCTCTGCTTTCCTCTCCAACCTAAGTCATACATCCTAGTTTATACCTGCTTTCTCAACATAATTTTTTTTTCCTTTCTTAAGATAGAATCTCTACTTTGTTGCCCCTGGTAGAGTGCAGTCGCATCATTGTAGCTCACTGCAACCTCAAACTCCAGGTCTCAAGTGATCCTCCTGCCTCAGCCTCCCCCATAGCTGGGACTATAGGCATGTGCCATGACACCTGGTTCATTTTTCTATTTTTAGTAGAGACAGGGTTTTGGTCTTGTTCAGGTTGTTCTTAAATGCCTGAGCTCAAGTGGTCCTCTGCGTCAGCCTCCCAGAGTGCTATGATTACAGTGGTGAGCCACTGCTTCTAGCGTCAACATAATTATTAATATCACCAATAGCATTCCATTTCTTTCTCAGATTTTTCATGGTTAATACAAAAATTCTGCTTAAGTATGATTTGCTAAAGTATCTAGCTTTCAACAATTATTTGAGAAATATAGCAGCAGTATAGCCTAAAATATCATACGTTAGTTGAATTATAATTTGCTGATTAGGATTTTTTTTTTTTTTGAAGAATAACTGAACAAAAGTAAGGGAGTAGTCTTCATTTTTTTTTGGAGGATTGATTGACAAAAATCAGTTATTTTAAGACTGTAGGTAAGAGGTGAAATTATCATACATCACAGACATTCTCTTAATGACATTTTTCAGTTTTAGGTAAATTACCTTTCTTACTCTATCCCAACACCTTTTTTTTTTTTGGAGACAGAGTCTCACTTTGTTATCCTTGGTAAAGTGCTATGGTGTCATAGCTCACAACAACCTAAGATTCTTGGGCTCAAGTAATTCTCTTGGCTCAGCCTCCCAAGTAGCTGGGACTATAGGTATCCGCCACAACATCCCCGGCTATTAGGCTGGTCTTGAACTGTGAGCTCAGACAATCCACCCACCTTGGCCTTCCAGAGTGCTAGGATTACAGGTGTGAGCCACCATGCCTGGCCCCTTATCCCAGTGCTTTTTAAAATGACTAGAGAAGGGCGGCACCTATGGCTCAAAGGAGTAGGGTGCTGACCCCATATGCCAGAGGTGGTGGGTTCAAACCCAACCCCAGCCAAAAACTGCAAAAAAGAAAAAAGAAAAGAAAAATGACTAGAGAAAACAGTAGCTCCTAAGATTGTGAAGTAAACAAAAGTGATAATCAAAGCTAAATCCAGTTTTTATTTAGATGGAAACAGCTAGATTGGTATGCATATGTTCACAAAAACTACTTCCTTAGAATGAAAGCAAAATCTGTCTAGGATTTTTCTGAATATCTTAGAGTACAATCAGTTTTACCACATAAATGGGATTTTATTAATTGTGCTGTTTTATGATCCACAAAGAATTTGAGTGTGTAACTTTTGAGAACTTGTTTTCTAGCTACTGTATTGGAATGATGGCCTATTCTATATTCTTTTGTGTGTTTTTGCCAAAGTAGTGTACAATTTTCAGTACTTGATAGGTATTTAAAGTTGGACATTCTGTGATTTGTGCTTGTTTTCTTTGCCAATAAGGTGTATGGTAAAAAAATAGATGGACAGCAAACCATTATTGCATGCATAGAAAGCCATCAGTTCCAGGCAAAAAACTTTTGGTAAGTTATAATTTTGTGTGTTGGGGAATTTGGGCATTATTTATGTACTTTGTAGTTCTTACATTAGTGATTGGGGCTTTATGTTGTTTGTGTGTGATTGACTAAGAGCAATTCAAAAAATGATATAATACTTTGGCCTTTTGATATAAAAAAAAATATTTGCACCATAATCAGCCTGCAATAAATCCATTGACATTCATTGAAAGGGGTGGGATGGGGGTGGGGAGCATATGCATTTGGAGACTAGCAGCACCCTAAGGGAGCATATGTGCCCATGAGGGGATCGTTGGCATTCTGGGAAGGGACTGTTCCTGAATGAAACTTACAGAGGAGTGCAGAGCTAATTACAGAGCAAAGAATGATGCTTCCTTTGTGAACTTTGGGGACTCTGAAGTACAGGTTTTTATGAGAATTGCTTTGCGCTTGGTTAGCCAATGTGAAGAGATAATGACATGTTTTACACAATGAAGCAAATTACAGTCATGCCTTGTAATTTTGTATGTAAATCATTTTACTATTCCTTATAAAAGTCAAGCTCCCCAAAGCACACTTGGACCTTTGACAAATTGTTGGTCTTTTTTATTCATAGACAAGACTGTTTGTGAGATATCACCTGTTAAAAAATTCTGACGTTCTCTAAGACTTTACAAGTTCATAATTGAATTAAATCTTTACATTTGTCCCCCTTTTTGGTTAAAACGTGCTGAGATCAGCAAAGTATAATCATAATATTTACCTTTTAAGTATATTAGTCTTTCATGCATTAGCCAAATTAGTTGGTGGTGCTTTTGAGGGTTATATAACAGGTATCAGTAACCCCCATGGGCTAGTTTGGTCCATTGCCCAAGCTTGTTCCACTACTTAACTATCAGAAATAAATGCAAGGTTACAAGGTTAACCAAGATTATTTGGAGGAATGCAAATCTATCATCACTAGAGGAAAATCAACTCCATATGTAAACATATGCTTTAATGATAGACTACAGTTACTAAAGATTCTGGCATGCAGTATTATTTTTATGGACTTAATATAAATGTAGTTTCTCTATGTTAGGTCTAAAGTAACATTAATCTACCAAAATCTTAAAGCAATAAATCTTTGTAAAATTATTATTAATTTGTGCTATTTGTGCCAGGAAATACATACTAAAATCAATTTTGTTGAGCTTGAACTACTACAGCATGCCCCAAAAGTCATCTATAAAGTTGCCATACATAGAGAAAGTGGGAAATTGTAGCTAAATGTACCTTAATTTACAAAATATTCATTATAAAATATTTACAAAATATTCTCTACATGTTGGCCTTCTCTTTGTAAATATTTTATAATGAATATTTTGTAAATAAAGGTACATTTGGCTACAATTTCCCGTTTTCCCTGTGTATGGTGACTTTGTGGGTGACTTTTAGGACACCCTTTGTATTAAAAGAAAATTCTTATTACTAAGTTGTACTTTAACATACATCAGAGATGTTATAGTTTCAAAAATATAATTCCTTTGAGCTTTAACATAAATCAAATGAACATGTTATTGGTAGAATAAAAATCACAGGAGACTAGTTTTGAATGCTTCTTAGATTTCACTAGGGACCATCTCTTCTTAGTCTCTGTTTCCCCAGTATCTTGCAGTATTAGAAGCTTAATAATTGTTGGGTTCATATTTATAATTACAGAGTTAATAAAAGAGAGAGGGCTGAATATAGTAGTTCTGCCCTATAAACCCAGCATTTTTGGAGGCCAAGGCAGGGGGATTGCTTGAGGCCAGTGTTCCAGCCTGAGCAACATAGTGAGACCTCATCTCTTCAAAAAATTTAATTTAATTTATTTTAATTTTAAAAAGCTGAGTGAAGTGGCATGCACCTACTGTCCCAGCTACTCTGGAGGCTGAGGCAGGAGGATCACTTGTATTCCCGAATTCAAGGTTGTAGTGAGTTATGATGATAACACTGCTCTCCAGCCTGGGCAATGGAGTGAGACTTTTGCTTTAAGGAAGAAAATAGAGAGAGGAGGGCAGAATATAATTAAGGCTGGGACATCTTGGCCATTTACTGCACTGATAAAAGGTGATGTCTGCTCACTCAGTCACACATTTATTACTATAGTAATTGATGTCTTTGGAAGAATCTTTTGAAATAGTTCTCAAACTGGTACCACTACTTTTTCCACAGTCAGTGGTGGTATTATGTATGTTATCATAATTACCAATAATGTATATGCTTAGCACTCACTAGTTGGCTTGATACTAATACCTAAATAAAAGCAATACATAGTTTGGAATTGTGAAACAAAGATGAATAGACTTAGAATTTTTTTCCAGGTTGAGTTTCTTTGAGTAATCTTAGAGAAATCACTCAAATTCAAGACACATCATAAAATTCTTTTTTATTTTGTAGAACGTACACATTGTTCTCATAGTTTTCAAATTTTTTTAGGTATGAAAATACAAGTTGAATATCACTTATCCAAAATGCTTGAAATCAGAAATATTTTTGGATTTTGGACTTTTTTCAGACTTTGTAATAATTAGTTGCATTATACCTACTGAATCTAGAAACCTCATGCCTCATTGGGCATTTCATTTGAGTATAGCAGGGATCCTCAAAATACAGTCCATTTATCCGGCCCACCGGGTGTTTTTGCCGCAGGTGCCTGTCCTGCTTAGCAACCAACTCGTCCTGGGCCCCAGTGCGCATGTGTGTAATGTGCACAGCACTCTTCAGACGCCCCTCCTTCTCTCTGTCTCTCCCTGCTGGGTGTTTTTGCCGTCCTTCTTAGCAGCTGACTTATCCCGGGCCACAGTGCACATGTGTGGAATGTGCGCTGCACAACCCGACTCCGCTCCTTCTCTCTGTCTCTCTACTCCTCCTCTCAGTCTCGGGTGAGACTGAGACTCTTGATCGAAGGAGTCACGAGCTTGCCTGTGCAGGTTTTTTTTTTTTTTTTTGCAGTTTTTGGCCGGGGCTGGGTTTGAACCCACCACTTCCGTATATGGGGCCGGGGCCCTACTCCTTTGAGCCACAGGTGCCACCCCGTTTTGTTTTTTTCACTTCAAAATAAGATATGTGTATTGTGCATAGGAATTTGTTTATAGTTTTGTTTCTTGTTTTTTAAACTATAGTCTGGCCCTCAAACGGTCTGAGGGACAGTGAACTGGCCCCCTGTTTAAAAAGTTTGAGGACCCCTGGGGTATAGTGTCAGTGCTGAGAAAGTCTAGGAATACTCAGCTTCTATTATCATTCTACAGACTTTTATGATTGGGTAGGCTGCAAGAATATTGAACGGAACCCAGCAAAAGCCATTATAGTGATCCATTATCCTGTGACTGTTTGAGAAATTATACTGTTTAAAATAGCTAATAGGCATTAATTTGCTATCAATGTCTTTAGCATGCAAAAAACAGACAACTGAAAAGAAAAGGCGTTGTTACAAAAAGACTGTCAGATAAAAAAAGGATAAAATTCACTGCTGGACAGAAATTGATACGGGATATCTGATTGTAATTTCTCAGTTTCCTACCATGAATATGTATTAATTTATATACCAAATACCAGCTCTGGAATGTGAAAGAAGCATGTGCATTTCATGTGGAGACTTTAAACATAAAACTGGAAAAGGAAAAAAAGTCTGATAGGAGAATATAAATTATAAAGTAAAAAATATATAATTTTTTTTTGTTTGACAAAGTGTCTTACTTTGTTGTTGTTAGTTGAGTGCTGTGGTGTGATAGCTCACAGCAACTTCAAATTCTTGGGCTTAAGTGATTATCTTGCCTCAGCCTCCCAAGTAGCTAGGACTATAGGCGCCCACTGCAATGCCCAGCTGCTTTTAGAGATAAGGGCTCCTTGTGGCTCAGGCTGGTCTCAAACCCTGTGAGCTCAGGCAGTCCACCCCCCTTGACCTCTCAGAGTACAGGGATTATAGGCATGAGCCACCTCACCCAACCTAAAAATATATAAATTCTATAGCCTTTTCTTTCTAGGTATCAAACCTCCTTAAGAGTGTGGTATAACACTAGCCATTCTTTTTATTTATTTATTTATTTATTTATTAAGTCATACATATAGATCATAAATACATTTATGCATATGTGGAGTACAATGTGTTGTTTTTTATATAATCTGATGTGGTTACAGCAAACCAATCAACATAGCTTTCACCTCATATACTTGATTATTATGTTAAGACATTTATGTTCTACACTTGACAGATTTGACTTGTACCCTTGCAATATGATCCATTGGCACTTTGTATCATTCAGATGTTAAACTGCAGTGACCGTTTATGAAAGCCCCTGATTATCTGAACATTTATTCCTTTTATTTTGAAAGCATAAGTGATTCAATTGAAGAAGTAGTTTAAAATTTTTCTCTAAGACATTGCCTATATGATTTGGCTTTGAATTGTTTTTTAACCCTTAGCTTTAGAATTCTGAAGTTACATCCATTATGTAGGTCCTTATCAGCAAGGTGAAAATTAAATATGTATCATAACTGAATTTATTAACCTTTTGATTCTTTTGAATGTTTCAGTGATTAAAAAAATGAATGTCCAGCATTCATCTCCAACACTCGCACACTGTAGCATTAAATTTGAATCTGAAACTTTAAATTGATTTAAATTATCTTCCCTACCTTATTTACAGCTGCTGTTTTTATTTTTAAGGAATGGTCGTTGGAGGTCAGAGTGGAAGTTTACAATCACTCCTTCAACCACTCAGGTGGTTGGCATCTTGAAAATTCAGGTATGAAATAAAAAGAATTAGTTTACTTACTTTCAGGTGATTCTGAACAGAGAAACAGCTAATTCATAAGTTTTACATTTTCACAGTATACCATACCATTTCTCTTCTAGATCTTTGTTTTGGGCTAATGGGAAAAACAAGTAGTGCTGTTTTAAATTTTTTTAATAACCTTGCAGTTTATTCGCTAATCATCAGAAATCTGCGAGGATAGCTGACAGATTATAAAACTCAACTAAAATTAGATGCCGCCATTTGGTCTGCTCTTCAGATACAATTTGTTCATCCAAGCATCTTCTGAGTTTGAGTTGTCACTTTTGTCATCCGAATTGTGTGGAGTTGGGTGAAGTATTATATTAATGTGTATGTATATAAATGTGTAAACATATATTACGTGTATATTAATAGATGTTATTATATGTTACATGTATCTTTTAAATATTTTCTATACTCATATTTGGCTTCTTACATGAAACCCACTAGATTTGGATTCTTTGACTCTTAATGTAAGCTCAGATGTTACATATAGAAGAACACTTGATAATAGGGCCAAATATTTGTAATATAAGCATTACTAAATAAGTTCAAGGAAAGTGCAGGCTAATATTTTCCTCTCATGGTTCATTTATTCAGTGCATTTGTTAATCAGCTATCATATGAAAGTTATTGTACTTTACTATGGGCTATAAAAGAATACAGATGAATCAGACACTGCTGCTCTCCAGTACACATCTGATTCCAGTATACATATATAATCTTATACCCCGTTGCTTTTATGTGTTGGTGTCTGTGCCTGTCTCTTAAGGCCTAGAGAACAGAAGTTAAAAATCTGAATTTTGAAACCATTTGAATCCCAGCCCTGTCAGTGTGACATCAAGAAGTCGTTAAAGCTCTTTTTGTTTCTTCATCTGTTAAAAAACAATTTAAAATGCCTTTATGATTGTTTAAAGATTAGTTAATATGGGTACAATGGTGAGTACAGAGTCAAAAACAAAATGCTTAAAGATTGGTAGCCATTATCATAATATTATTCTTTTCTTTAGTTAGGCTCTAGTAGATCTTACCTGGATAATTAACAGCAATTTCTAAAATGAGGCCCTTGTTGGACGAGAGCTCATTGAAAGCAAAGATTGTCTGGTTTATAGTTTTATCTTTAACACTGAGCATAGTGCCTACTGTATAATTGTTACTTTATTTTGTTGAATTGCTGGGCCCTTTGATAGTCCCTTATCCATTTTTTTCTCATTACTTTTAGAAAGATAATTTTTTTAATTTAAATTTTAAATTTAAATCTGGATATGTTGCTTGCCTGTTAAGTAACATTTAGTAGTGTACTCTCCCCAGCCAGATAATATAGACATATTATTTACATTGCGTACTAGGCCCAAAGTTGACTTGTTTGTGCTGTCTGTCTGTCTATCTATCTATAATACATGTAATACACATCTTTTTCCACTGTCTCTATCTATCTATCTGTAATACATGTAATACACATCTTTTTCCACTATTGCTCTCCCTCTTCCTCCTCACATGGTTCCAACTATTATCTCCAGTCTTCCCTGAAATATGCTGAAGTCCTTTTCTAGCTCTCAAAGAGAGTCTGGTATTGCTAACATGCTTTTGTACACGCTTTTGCCATTTTTTATTAAAATATGAGGTCAAGGACTTTTTTTAAACCTATGTATCCCTAGGACCTTATGTAGTAGCGGTATTTAGTGACCAATTAGAATTGAATAAATTCATGTCTATGTGTCTGGGGAATTATATGGTTGATGGAAATACACAAAAGAAAGAGCAGTGTTTGGGAAGGAACATTGTAAGCTCAGTTTTAAGTATCTTGGGTTTAGGTACCAATCAAATAGCTGTGAGGTGAAAATGTCCAGCGTTCGGGTTGATGGAGGGCTTCCTAGAATAACTACAGGAATATCTAACCAGCCTCCTCACTTGGCTGAGGGCAGGAAGAGTCTTGTTAGAGTTATTTAAAGGTCTGCAGCCCAGCAGAGAAGTCTAGGCTGGAGCTGAATTTGGTATAGTCATTTGCATTGATCTGCTGAAGCCATGAAGATCTTGATGATTCTTATAATGTGGTTCCTATAATTGCTTTTTCTAACAGGTTCATTATTACGAAGATGGTAATGTTCAGCTAGTGAGTCATAAAGATATACAAGATTCTCTAACAGTGTCTGTAAGTAATTCCACAACAAAATTTATTCATTTATTATTTTTTTATGTTAGATTAATATGAGGGTATAGATGATTAGGTACATTTTTTGCATTTGTTAGGTAAAGTCTAAATTGTAGTTCCATAACAAAATTTAAACAACCTAATACTTCTATAAAACAAGAATAATTTTGAAGTCAACATTTTTAAGTAGTTTTCTACTTCAGACTAAAGGGTTTTCAGATAAACTGAAGGACAGTAGAAACTCTGTAAATTGACCACCCAAGAGACTGCAACAAACTGATTAACATACAAAGGTGCTCAAGATATGGAACTAGGCCTGTTCTACTGATATGTACATGTGGTACATGTCCAGTCTGTGAAAATCAGGTCAACTTAAGGAACTTGTCAGTGTAGGGATGTGCTCAACTGTGGAAGTTCTACTGTAATTACAAATCTGTACCTAATTTTTCACAGGTGACTTGAGATATAATTCATGTACCATTCAGTCCATTTAAAATATAAACTTCAGTATTTTTTAGTATATTAGTATGATTGTACAATAACTACCATAGTCTAATTTTAGCACATTTTCATACTCCTCAAAAGAAAATCCACACCCATCAGTAGGCATTCACCTTCTTCCTGGCCTCCCCCAGTCACCTCCCAGCCCTAGACAACTTTCTGACTCTGGATTTGCCTGTTCTGGACATTGTAAGTGGAATTATAATGTGTGGTCTTTTATGACAGGCTTCTTTCACTTAGCATGTTTTCAACCTTCATCCTTATTAGAGCACATATCAATGCTTTATTGCTTTTTTATCCCAAGTAATATTCTGTTATGTGGACATACCACATTTTATTTATACACTATTCAGGGGATGGACATTTCTGTTTTCTATTTCTGCTGCTATGAGCATTAATGTACTATTTTTGTATAGACAAGTATTTTAATTCCTGTTTGGTATATACATATGAGTAGAATTTACGGATTACGTGTTAACAGTTTAAAGTTTCGAAGAACTACCAGACTGTCTTCCATTTTACATTCTCACCAGCAGTGTATAAGGATTCCAGTCTTTCTGCATCCTTACCAGGACTTGTCTTTTTGATGGTGGACATTCTAGTGGGTGTGAAGTGTTATCTTACTACGGTTTTTCTTTACATTTTCCTCTTGGCTGAATATCTTTTCTTGTGCTTGTGACCATTTGTATGTCTTTTTTGAGGAAATGTCTATTCAGATCCTTTGCCCATTTCTTAATTGATTATTCATGTTTTTATTATTGAGTTATAATTGTTTACATATTCTGGATGCAAGTTATCACATCTGTAATTTGCAAATCTTTTCATGCTGTCTTTTTACTTTCTTAAGGGTATTATTTGCAGACAAAAGGTTTTGGTATTGATGTAATCTGAGTTTTCTTTTCTTTATCATTTGCATTTTTGGTATATTAATACCATTGGCTAACCCAAAGTCATGAAGATTCACTTCATTGTTTTCTTCCAACAGTTTTGTGGATTTGGTTTTTACATTTTAGGTTTATGATCTTAGACCTTTCTTTAAACCATATTATATATTATTTTTCCTCTAGCTATTTGGATTAGGATTTAATGAACTTTTTCTTAAGCTCCACTTTGAATTTTAAGAATTTTTGAACTTGGGTTCATTTCCTCACTTTTTTCACGTATTCTTTCCATTGCGTATTCAACTTTGTTTTCATTGAGTTTTGTCCCCACTCCCCCCAAGGATATTAACAGTATAATGGTAACAGTGACGTTTTCTTACAACATTCAGGTACATTCTGAACCAGAAGTATCAACTATAAACATCAATTGCTAATATTCAAAATTAGCTAATTTACAAATTTTAAAGAAAAATGTAATTTTAACTTAAGAAATCATTTAACTTTTAAAAATGTGAACATATTAGGCCAGATGCTACCTGAAAAGGTAAGCTACAAAAGCTAAATTTTTTTTTTAATTTTTCATTAGCACTTAGGTGATTGCTCCTTTGACTTAATTGGTAATCTCCTTGTAAAATCTGCCAGTAAAAAACCTTAGTAATACCTCATTTTCCATGGGATGTGGTATTCCATATAGTTTGGATCATATGTAATTATTACTTGTAATATCATTTGCTTAACAAGGACACTTGGTACTATCTTCTTTGAGGAGTTTGACGTTGAACAGTGTCACTTTATCTTACAGGGCTTCCATTTTTAAAGAGAGGATAAAAACTTAACTACATAAATATGTATATATAAATATTTTAGATATATACACACACACTCAAAGTGGGACAGGTGTGGTGGCTCATATGTGTAATCCCAGCATTTTGGAAGGCCAAGACAGGAAGATCACTTGAATTTGGGAGTTCGACACCAGCCTAGCAATAGAGCAAGACCCTGTCTCTACGAAAAGTAGAAAAGTTAGCTGGGTGTGGTATGCTATGCACCTATCGTCCATCTACTCCGGAGGCTAAGGCAGGAGTATTTCTTGACCCCAGGAGTTTGAGGTTGCAGTGATCTATGACACCATGGTACTCTAGATGAGGCAACAGAGCAAGACGTGTCTCAAAACGATTGATTAAAATAAAGTTTGCAGTTATTAGAGAATTTTCCATTAATACTGATTTGTAAATGTATATATGTATGTGTATATATACATACATTTCCATTAACTTTACTATTAGAAAAAAAGCGAATAACCATAAATCCATATATTGGTAAATTAAAATTTTTTTCCAGAAAATGTTTAAATAATAAATTCCCCTTAAACTTCAAAATATGCTCTTCCTAATTGGTATTTTTGTTTTTTAGCACCATAGTGATAAATACTGTTCAGTATAAACATGTTACAGTATTTAAAGAGTTATTAATTAGTAATCTAGTCTAACTTCTTACCCATAGAGATTGTGTTTTAGAATGTATAATTGAACTTTTTATCAATGTGTATTATTATTTTCCTTTTCTTAACCATTTAAACATTGAAAGCAGGCTCATTCTGTAAAGTTTTAAAATATTTTTGCCTAATTTCCCCTGGGCTTAGAATAATTGATCTGACAGTATTTTCTCTGTGTCATAATTTCTCTTTTATTCATTAAATTATAACATTTCATTAATCATACATATATTTAAGAATATTAGAGGTTTAGCCTTAAATTACTATTTTATTTACTTTTGGTTTTGTGTTTCATTCAGAATGAAGTGCAAACAGCAAGAGAATTTATAAAGATTGTAGAAGCTGCAGAAAACGAATACCAGGTATGATTTTCAAATATATAAGCTATATTGACTCTTGAATTAATGGCACTGAAATTTTAATTTTAGCCATAAGGCTGAAATTTTTTTCACTATTAAAGATAGTCTTTTTGTTGTGTATTTACTTTTAGCATAGGGACAAACTTGTTTAAATAATAGGCAAAAAGAGTGGCAAATAACTTCAGTTAAAAGTTTGTATTTTGGCTTGGCGCCTATGGCTCAACAGGCTAAGGCACCAGCCATGTACACCTGAGCTGGTGGGTTCGAATCCAGCCCAGGCCCAACAAATAACATTGACGGCCGCAACCAAAAAATAGCTGGGCGTTATGGCGGGCACCTGTAGTCCCAGCTACTTGGGAGGCGGAGGCAGGAGCCTCGCTTGAGCCCAGGAATTGGAGGTTGCTGTGAGCTGTGATGCTACAGCACTCTACCCAAGGGCGACAGCTTGAGGCTCTGTCTCAAAAAAAAAAAAAAAGTTTATATTTTAAAAATACTAAGCCTAATCCCCTGAGCTAAGGAGTTTGAGACCAGCCTGAACCAGAACAAGATCTCATCTCTAGAAATAGCTGGGTGTTGTGGTGGGCACCTGTAGTCCCAGCAAATGGGGAGGCTGAGGCTCGAGAATCGCTTAAGTCCAAGAGTTTGAGGTTGCTGTCAGCGGTGACACAAGGGCACTCTACTGAAGGTGACACAGTGAGACTCTATCTCAAAGAAAAAAACATACTAGACTAGTTTTTGGCCAACTGGAATTTCTGTTTATAGATTGAGTATCCCTTATCTGAAATACTGCCAAGGTTTTAAATGGCTATTTTGCTTCTAGTTGGAAACTAATTCAGGAGGTATTTTCTAAACTATGTGTATTATGTATAGTCTAATTAGATCATATTTCATTTTGTTCTCTACTTTTTACATTGTTTATCAGCTTCTAAACAACACTCAAATTTAAGCATTTAATTTGTGAATTGAAGGAGTTTCTGCTCCTTAAAATCAGTAAATTATAAGTTGTTCTTACATAGTAAAATAGATTCAAAATAAGGGCATGCAAATATTAAATCTAATTTATAATTTTTTCTATTAAATGTAAGTATTCAAAATGATTGTAAGCTTTTTCTTTTAGCTGTTTTAAACAGTTTTAAAACCATGTTGGGGTTGTTATTGACTGTTTAAAAGCAGTGAAACAGGCTGCTTAAATAAAGTTTGTTCTGAAAATATCCATGTGTTTTCTAAATTGTTCTGTTCCTTCTCTGAGCTTTAAACTTCTCACTACTGTTTTTCATAGACTGCCATCAGTGAAAATTATCAGACGATGTCGGACACTACTTTCAAAGCCTTACGTCGACAGTTGCCAGTTACGCGCACTAAGATTGATTGGAACAAGATCCTTAGCTACAAGATTGGCAAAGAGATGCAAAATGCATAAGATGAACATTGCATGACCGGATCATTTTAGTGTCTTTGCGTTAAAGAAATTATTGCAAAAGTGTTCAGAACTGTCAGTCTGCCCAGTCAGATGGGCTGATGCCATTTAAAATTACTATAATTAACTAGTTTGGTTAGAGCACAAAGCTTAGCTAATCAACCATTATTTTCCATTTCTTTTGTTCAAAGAGGATTGCAAATCAGTTTAGTTTAAATGTCTTTTACTTTCTGTTACATGTTTCTTACAATGAAGAGAAGATTCCTCTAGATTATGGTTAAAAGTTTTTGAAGTGTCTCA
Organism: Perodicticus potto; assembly: GCA_963574655.1. NCBI lineage: Eukaryota > Metazoa > Chordata > Mammalia > Primates > Lorisidae > Perodicticus > Perodicticus potto. Next base: position 2,937 of record CAUYRH010019920.1, on the reverse strand, counting down.
AAAATATTTTACTTACTATAACCCTAAAACTATTGTCTTTTGGTTTATGAAATGGGTAACTTTTGATATTTGCCCAATTCTTTTTAATGGGGTCAATAATGGACATTAAAGTTTAAGGTGGTTGATGGATTTAGCCATATATGCTGCTAAAGAAATTGTCTACCTTTTCTCCCTCACCTCTTCCATTTATGTAAGACTGAGATTAGAGGGAAAGCATTTTCTATGTCAATTGTGTTTAAACTTTTCAAGAAGGTTATTTAGCAAGCTTAGTGTTTAACTAAACTTTTTTTAAACAGGCCAAGGTCTAATGCTATTTTGAGATTCTGAAATTAAATGAAAATACTTATTTCAGAAATGCATTTAATGCTTTTTTTTCTTGTGACAGTTACGCAAATTAGCTTGAATTCCATATGTCCCTGAGTTATTTTTATCATAAAGCCACAAATGTATTATAACAAGGCAAATTGTAATATATATAATCCTGAACTCATGATCATGTCTCAGTTTTTTTTTTTCTTGGATTGAAAAGTATTGAAATTCAATGTGACATTAAAATGCAAATTTTCCTATTATTTAAGTAGAAAATCACCAGTGAGTCGTATAACATTTTAAAATACTTTGGATATTGTCATTCTTAACTGGCTGTAAATTAGAAGAGCTGGGATTACATATGATGTGCAGTTACAGTCCAGATTTTTCTATCTTCCTATGCATCATAAGCATGTTTGTAATATTTTAAAGAATAGATTTACTGATACTACAGGAATTTCAAGCCTGTGGTGAATGTTAGTGTTTACTATAAAGAGTGGGGTGGATTTACAGTTTCATTCATTGGAGTATTGCTCATTATACTTGAGTGGAATCCATTCCTCACATACTCCTGCAGATGTCTGGGCCTGGAAATGTTTTTTTTTTTTTTTTTTTTTTTTTGGTTTTTTTTTTAAGCACCACTTTTATTATGTACAATAAAATATTTCATTAGCTTGAATTGTATAGATTTTTAAAAATTCAGTGAAAGCATGTTTAATTTCTTTTTAAAATCACTGTTGGGCTTTGAAAGCATTGAGAATATAATACGGAATTATGACTTCTGACTAAATCATTTTCACTTTAGCTTTAAAGTACAAGTATATTGGGATTCCTATAGAAAATGAATTGGTAACATTATTTCTTCCCTTTTTTTATAGACCTAATCAAAAGTTTGTTGATTCTGAACTAAATACTAGGTAAATCTGTAATTGATTTGCTTAGTCATGTCAGTTGGCCTATTATAAGTTTGTATCTCATGAAGATCAATTACTTTGGCTATTGCGTATCCTAGAACACATTCTTGAAAATATATACAAATGTTTTTAAAGAGAATTGTATTTGAAAGGAAAGATTTATCAAAAATAATTGAGAACATCTGAAGTAATGACTGTAGTAGACTAGTCTTCTGCGGCTTAAGAACAGTAAGTATCTTACTAAAGTGAAGAGGAATGAAACCCGAAGTATATTAAAGCTCAGGGATATAGTTTTTATAGGAACCATAATGACTTGTTCGTTGAATGGCCGGATTATGAGTGCAAAGGCAGAATCAGGGAGCCCTAGGAGGCTGTTGTAGTAATCTAGCTGAGAGGATGCTGCCTTGTGCCGAAGTGGTAGCTGTAGAGGAGAGTTGTGGATATATCCTAAAGGTGAATTGGCAAGATTTGCTCAGAGTGGTCATGGATAAATATGAGATAAAGAGAATGGACAAGGACATTTTGAGCTTGAGGATTTAGGGAAGATGCTCTGAGGAGCCAGGTATCTTTGGGGCAGGGGCTGGTCTGGAGCTCAGTTTTAGATTACATAGGGAAATACTGTGTAGCAGTCAGAGTAGACAGCTAGAGAAGTGTTTTGGGAGAGTGAATGAGCCTAGGAAACAGTTTGATAGGCAAAATAACTTCTCAGGGTTGGTGTAATGAAATTAAAGGGAACTAGCAAGTAGGCTGTATGTTTTCCTTCAGCCATGTAAGCTGTGTGTGTGCCGGTGTGGAGTGCATGAATTTAACCAAGGGGTGTGAGTGACTGACCACATGAAGGGGACAGGGTTATAATGAAGGTCTGTGGAATTAAAGCTGGGTAAAAAGAAAGTTGAGGACATGAGAGGAGGAGAGGGATAGTGAAAATGTAACATAATCAGTGGTTTGCAGGTGCGTTTAGAGTTGGGGCACTAGAACAACCTACAAATGTAGGAGGCAGTGGTTGGAAAGTGGTATGCTTAAAACTGAAGTTTTGAAGTGTTACAATAATAAGTAAACAAGTACAGCCACGTTAGTGACTGGTTGAGGCAGGACAGAAGAGGAATTGAAGCAGCTAAGTAGCCTGGGATGGGAAAGGTCATGTCTATGGATACTGAAGTCAGAAATCCTGATAGAAGAAAGTGTCCTGAGATGAGTGATATTTTCTGTTACATTTTTATGAGTTAGATGTATGTATGATAAAGATATTTATGAGACTTTTCCTTATTTGGAAACTAAAACAGAAATAAGAACATTAAAACAAAAGTGTCCTGTAAGTTCTGGTTCATGAAAAATGATCTTAAAAAGTAGAAATCAAGGCCAGGCATAATGGCTCATGCCTGTGATCCCAGCAACTTGGGATGCCTAGGCAGGAGCATCACCACGTACTTGAGGCTAGAGTTTGAGACCAAATTGAGCAACATACAAAAAAGATCTGTGGGCTCGGCACCTGTGGCTCAACGGGCTAAGGTGCCAGCCATGTACACCTGAGCTGGCGGGTTCGAATCCAGCCCGGGCCCGACAACAATGACGGCTGCAACCAAAAATACCCAGGCGTTGTGGCGGGCGCCTGTAGTCCCAGCTACTTGGGAGGTGGAGGCAGAAGACTCGCTTGAGCCCAGGAATTGGAGGTTGCTGTGAGCTGTGATGCCACAGCACTCTATCCAGGGTGACA
>CAUYRH010019918.1:0-10159 GCA_963574655.1 Perodicticus potto | reverse complement strand
CTGGGCTGGATTCGAACCCGCCAGCTCAGGTGTACGTGGCTGGTGCCTTAGCCCATTGAGCCACAGGTGCCGAGCCGTAATTGCATTCCTTGATGGTTTGTTCATAGGGCGAAGGTTCCCAAGTAAAAAGAGTACAAGGCTGCCACTTAACTTCTCAGGCAAAAAATTTTTATGGAAAAGATAATTTACCCTCAGGGGAACGAGAAGCAGTTGTCCTCACCAGGTCCAGGAAAGCAGAATGTGAGTGTGGCATGTGGATTCTAAGGAAGTAACATGTGGAACTCAGAATCCAGGGAAGGTTTGTCAAGTTCCCAGAGAGAACAGGTGTGACTTGAGAGCGAATCCGGTGGAGGAGCTGTGCCCCAGGTGACACCTCCATCACTGAGCCCTAAGGAAAGGGCTTCTGACACAGTGAGAGCAGGGGCATTCCCGGGTCTGTGAAGGAAAAGATGGTAGAAAGATTGGTTAAGACAAATCAACACCAGGGCCAGGCGTCGTGCCTCATGCCTGTAATCCTAGCACTCTGGGAGGCTGAGGTGGGTGGACTGCCTGAGCTCAGGAGTTCAAGACCAGCCTGAGCCAGAGCGAGACCTCGTCTCTAAAGAAAAAAAGTAGCCGGGTGTTGTGGTGGGTGCCTGTAGTTCCAGCTACTAAGGAGGTTGAGACAATAAAATTGGTTAAGTCCAAGAGTTTGAGGTTACTGTGAACAGTGATGACACGGCACTCTACCGAGGGTGACAAAGTGAGACTCTGTCTCAAAAGAAAAAAAAAAAAGAAAAGAAAAGAAAGGAAAATTCTGACTTGTCGTGATGCTGATAAGTATATATCCAAAACTATATTTGTATTATTTAGTTTCTATATTTTTATGTGATTTCCTTTTTGGTCCAAATTCACAAGGAAGAAAAGAGAGAAAAAGAATTGCTTGATGTACAGGATCTTTATAATATGTTATAATATTAGGACTGCACTGAATAGCAAATCTTTCAGAAACGGATGCGAAGTCCCTAGTGTGGTCTTCAGGTCACTTGGTGGTTTGGTGCCTCTTAGTCTCTAGACTCGGCTCGTCTCAAGTCCCATTCACCATGTTACTTCTTGCTACAGAGTGTTAAGTCAAATTGTTCCCTTTCTGCCTCACCCAGTTAGTTGTTCCCCAAATTCCTCGCTGTGTATTCTCCATGAACCCCCGTGGCAGGCAGGGTCATTGTTCAGAAGCACACAGCTCCCCGTTTCCCAGGCAGGGGTGCAGCTCCCGCTGTTGATGCTGGGCTTGGTATTGACTTTCTCTGCCTTGCAGCATGAAAGCAAATATAACACAGAATTTTGAAAAGTGCTTGCACAGTTAGTTTTCCCTTCTCTCATCTCTGCCCTTGCCATGAGAAGAATACTCTCAGGCTGGCTACTGGCTCCAAGGTGGAATAAAAGGCACGTGAGCAGAGCCGTGCCAGCAATGCCCTTCCTAATAGGCCAACTCCAGATCACCTACAAAACTAAAGAAATGGCTACTATTCATTGGTGCTGAGATCTTATATTTTGTTGTTGGCTATCAGCAATAAGCAACTGATACAGCTACTCTTTGGTAGTATGTGCAGCTGTTGCAATTTTACCTTTATTGGGGTATTAATGAGTTTAAAATATCTTTTCACTACTAACACATACACCCAGCACAGAGTCTGGCACATGACCTCCTATGTCAAGGCCTCCGACAAATGCTTTTTAAAAAACATAAATGAAATAAAGGTCCATCCATAAGAGGACAGATGAATGACAGAAAGGGGAAAAAACAGGAAGATTAAATTTTGTAATTTACATTATTCAAATAGGAACCAATCAGACTTTAGTAATCTTCCTGGAAAAGACTTTCTGAGATGTGTTATTTGGATTCCCTGTCCTCTGCACGCCAAAATCAAGAACAAAAGCTGTAAACAATTGCATATGTTTACAACAGGAATCAGCACTGATGAAAAAAGGTGAATATCAGAATCAGGTAAGGGAGAGACTATTTTTTTTTCATACATTAATCACTAAAACAAATCTATTTCCTGCTCCTCCATTTCCCTCTCTTGTATACCAAGAAGTGAGAATGAAAAAAAAGGAAAGGAAGAATGTTTTTCACGGGAATCTGGCTAGACACATCAAGTAGGCCAACTGTGATTGACGAGGAGAAACTGCTAAGGACCAGAGCTGGGTGGGGGAAGACAATTAAGAAGATGGTTTTAGGGCAACACTATTCAGCGCTGCAATTCTGCATCACACACAGCAATGCTTTTCAATAACTTGCCTAAAAGAAATGGCTTCTAAGCTTCTGCGAGATAATAAGAATTGAATATATTTGGTCTTTGCCTTAGTTTCTGGCCCATAGCTCCTAAAACTCATGGGATTTCTGAAGCGGTAAGAGTGTCTCTTGTGTACTAAGGAGATGACTAGTGGCTGGAGCCCCTCTGGAGTGTCAGCCTGTGAGCTGGCAGCCTGAGAAACCAAGACACAGCAGAGAGATTGGAGAGTTTTAACTTTCAGTCCCACCCCTGATCTCTGGAGGGGCTGGCGGTGGAGTTGATCACAGTAGCTGATGATGGAATCGATCATGCTTAAGTAATAAAAACCCCTAAATGGTAGGATTTGCAGAGCTCCTGGGTTGGGAGATAAACCCCGAAGTGCTGGGAGCCGGCCCTCCTGGGGAGGTCACGAGTGGGCAGGGAAGGCCTCCTGGATCCGGAGACATTTAAGCTGAACTTGAAAAGTAATTGGCAATTATCCAAACGGACCAAGTGGTGAGAAAGGCTGCTCCAGGCATGGGGTCTGATGTGGAAAGGCCAAGATTCGCGGTGAGAGGGTGGGACCATAGGACAGGGGAGGGATGGGGTGAAAACGGGCCAGATGAGGACCATGAAGCAGTTCGTGGGGTCCACCGCACGTGGGGCCTTGTAGGCATCTGTGAGGTTGCAAGTTAACCTGAGGGACGTGCAAGTCACAGAGGATCATAAGTAGGGATTGGCGGAATCTGGTATGGAAGTTCAGAGCAAGAAACGCGTTTGTTTTCCAGGGTTTCTCTGATGTGTCTTAACTAAAAAGGTGGGCGTGCTTCACTTGAAATGGGTGCCTCTACTCACAAAAGGCAGGTGCAGCTATGAATTGCTCAGGTAAAACATGTAACATCATTTGAAGGCCATCTCCAGACACACCAGACAGTGCTGAAGACTCAGAAAAATAACAGGAGCAGAGTGAATGCCTTGTAGAAAGTGACGGCCCACAATGAATTCTGAATGGGAGTTGGGGAAAGTCTCACCTACACCCTCCTGTGCCCTGACCCATCTCTTCACCTCACTTCCCTCATCTGTACGGTACAGGATGGTGGCTGACAGGGGGAAATACCCAGGAACATGACAGTTCCAAACACGTGCAATACTTACTTTGTTTTTACTGCTCTTCGGAAATGTAGAATGAATTATATGTGAATTGTTTTGCCCTTAAAATAAGATTGATTTTGGGGGGATGTAAAGAATTAGAGAAAGTTAATTAAATGCCTTTAATTAAATGAAGAGATTACTAGTTACTTTTAAGCTCTAAAATTTTACTTTAGCTCTTTTTTAAATGGATATAGTATTTTCACCTTTTTTTTTTGAGACAGAGCCTCAAGCTGTTGCCCTGGGTAGAGTGCAGGGGCATCACAGCTCGCAGCAACCTCCAATTCCTGGGCTCAAGTGATTCTCCTGCCTCTGCCTCCCAAGTAGCTGGGACTATAGGCACCTGCCACAACACCCTGCTATTTTTTGGTTGCAGCCGTCATTGTTGTTTGGTGGGTCCGGGCCAGATTTGAACTCGCCAGCTCAGGTGTATGTAGCTGGCGCCTTAGCCGCTTGAGCCACAGGTGCCAAGCCAATATTTTAACCTTTTAAAAGTGTTTTTAATGTCCATTATGTAATTTAATCTTTAATCATCATTCTTGGCTAATTATTATTTTGAGGCTTGGTCTGAAAGTTCTGCAGCCCATGCCTTGCAAAGCAAGGACCTCACTGAAGCCTTCCTGCCCAACACACATTTCTCAAACCTGCACCAACAGGTGATCCATTTCTCTTAAATATTGTTGCCTTCCAATATTGTACAACAATTTAAAGTACTTCCTTAAGAGATTAGAAGTCATAATTTGTACACAATGTCTGGGTACAACAAATCCTGACAAATTCGCTCATACAGAAGTGCCCTTTGGGGAAAGGAGAAGCGAGTTTTCTGTCACCTTCAATAGGGATCTTGGAAAGAAAACAAGCCTAGGTACCTTCCTGGGGGCCATTTGAGAACTGGTATGAGGGGCAGAAAGTAATGTTCTTGACGTGGGTAGGGAGGATCTCTGGGCGGAGAGGAGTGTGGCGGGCAGAGAAATAACTGTCAAAGATGTCCACAGTCCGTCAGTAAGTTACATTATACAAGGGCAAATCAAGGTTGTGGTGAAGTTAAGTTGGCTAATGAGCTGACCTTGGGAGATTATCCTGGATAATCAGGGGGAATTTGACTCAGTCAATTGAATGAATTAAGGAGCACAGTTGAGACTTTTCTGAAGAGGAAGAAATTCTGCCTGTAGACAGCAGTCCCCCTTGCCTGGGATTTGCTGAGGACCTGCGTACAGATTTCAGACTTGCCTAGCCCTTCCCCACAACCACACAAGTCAATTCCCTGCAATAAATCTCTTAGTGTATGTGTAAATTGTGAAGGTTCTGTTTCTCTGGTTGAACCCTGAACGATACAGAGGTAGTCGTTTGGTAACAACGCACTGACCATTTTTCAATAAGCGTAACCTTGTCTTAGAAACCACAATAATACACATTCTGTATGAAACCCTGTGTAACAAATGATCCTACTGTCCTCTGAGTGTCTGTGAGGTCTTGGGCTGCCTGGCTCTTTCCGGCATGACTGCTAAGATCTCCAGTCTGGGATATTTCTCCAGCAACACATCTAATTAACAGTTATTAATGAATAATGGTTTTCCCTAGAAAAAAATGTTGCAGATTTTTAAAAAGATTTAAAAGGAACAAAATAAACTAGTAAAATCATCGGCCATCAGAGTTAGACGCCGCCACATGGGAAAATAACTGTGTGTTCTAAATGTGGAGCCAGCCTCTGCCCTGCGGGTGAGCACAGGCTCAGTGGGCAGGGCACCTCGGAGCTGGACTGTAGGACAGAGGATATCACGAGCTTTTATTTCATGCTCATTGTTTCTTCCAGGTGAGAGTACAACCTTTTCTCTGTCTTTTTGGGGAAGTTCAAGCTGTCCCACTGGGGATCTCCCTAATTGATCAAGGAAAAATCTAGCTCTCTGGAGGTAAACCCTGTAATCCAGCCTACCAGCTGCTTCTAGATTTGAGATAAATTGACTTGCTGATTAGGACTTAGCAGCTGTCAGTCATTCTGACGTCCTTGAAGTAATGAGGAGGGGCCGCTTCTTCTCTAAGGGAAATAATGCTTCTGCTGTTTTCCTGTTTCATCCCAAGTCCAAGTTTGCTGAATGGGGCTCAAAGAGGATTTTCTTAGGTAGACTCCTGGGAGAGGATTGCTGATGGGTAATCAGTGTGTAAAAAATTATAATGGGCTTACTTCAAGAACTTACCATAGGTAGTCTTAGATGGGATGGTAACAGTCTGACAATTAGGGGGACATTAGTTTTGTAGGAGGTTACCAGGACTCACAGATACTGTAACTACCTCCCAACCCCACCAAAAGAGAAAACTTTAATTTATGCCAATGGGCAAGTCTCCAGTAGTTTCTACTTGGGTTGAGATGTTGCTGCATTAAAATAATGAGAAATTGGGCAGTGCCTGTGGCTCAGTGGGTAGGACGCCGGCCCCATATACTGAGGGTGGCAAGTTCGAACCCAGCCCCGGCCAAACTGCAACAAAAAATAGCCAGGTGTTGTGGCGGGCACCTGTAGTCCCAGCTACTCAGGAGGCTGAGGCAAGCAGATCACCTAAGCCCAAGAGCTGGAGTTGTCGTGAGCTGTGATGCCACAGCTTTCTACCCAGGGCAACAGAGTGAGACTTTGTCTCCAAAAAAAAAAAATTTAAATAAAAGAAAAAATAATGAGAAATTTGTGGCAGAGATTGGGGGCAGGGCCTCTTGCCCCTCAGAGCCACCTCTTTCATGTTGCTCATGTTATATAATAACACCCAACTCTGTTTTGATGCTGTGAAAACATTGTTCATGGGTTGTTGTTTGCTAAAGCCTTTAAACAGGAATTTATTTGTCATAAGGCATATATACTGGTTAAATTTACCATCAGCGTAAACTGCTTAATATTACCATGGGAAGGATTTTAGTGCAAATTTTAAGTACAATTTGGAGATGGCTTCTAGAGAAAACAACAGAAAGTTTTCTATCAAGCAAGTGGGACACCAGTGTCTTGAGTGAAAATGTCTACGGAGAGCTGAGGCTTGTAGTCCCCGCCGTGGACTGAAGGCCTGCAAGTGGGTACTTCCAGGCTGGGCAGCTCAGCAGTGGACTCTTCAGGACCATGCCCCGTAGAGAACAATTCAGAGCAATCCACCCCAGGAAGAGGCAACTTCCTGGTCTCTTTTCCACTCCCAATTCTTGAAGATGACCCCACAGTCTTCTTACTACCCTGAGCCCAGGAATCTGCTGGGTGTGTCCCACTCCTCCTAAAGAAGGCTGCGGTGAGAGTGTGGAGAAGAGAGCGCCTCTCACTCCTCTGTAGTGTTAAGGAGGCAGACGCAGCCAATGCTTTTCTTCTTTGTAACTCTATTTTTGCTCTCTGTGTAGAGGCAAAAAAAAAAAAAAAAAAAAAAAAAGGATAAAGCAACATTTTTTAAAAAGGGATTGAAAGAAGAGATGAGCCACACCAGTCAACAGCTTTTTAATTCTGTTTATTTGTTAATATATCAAGGACTATACCTGTCGGGGGTTTCTAGAGAAACAGAAGCATTAAGACGTGTGTGTGTCTGTGGTGAAAGAAAAAGAGAGAGAGGGAAAGAGAGGGAGAGAGGAGGGAGGTATGGATTTATTTTAAGGAATTAGCTCTTGGCGAGTCTCAAAAAAGTAAGGCAGAATTCCTTCTCTCCCTCCCTCCTTCTCTCCTTCCCTTCCTTCATTCCTTTTTTTCTTTCCTACTCTCTATGGAGAGTGTTATTTGGATCAGCCTAGAAATTTCAGCAAAACTCGATTTGCAGTCTGAAGCCTGAAGACCAGTCTGTAGGCAGAATTCTTTCTTTCTTGAAGGACATTACTCTTTTCTGTGAATGCCTTTACTGATTGGAGGAGGTTCACCCATAGGGTGGAGCGAAATCTGCTTTGCTCCAAGTCTTCTGGTCTAAATGTTAATCACATCTGAACTGATGTTGAACCAAACAACTGGACGTTACAGCCTCATCAAGCTGACACATAGAATTTGAGAGGACAGGAGTAACTCCATTCTGTAACCTGCCACCATCTTAGCTTCCCTTAACCTACTGCCCTGGGTTCTTAGAAAAACCTCAAACACCTGCACCCTGACTCTAGCCAGTTAAGTCTTAGCAGGAAAGTCCCCCAAACCCCAGTTAACTGCCTGGCCCCAGCTTAGCCAATAGGGCAGCATAAGAAGAAGGTCAGCCAACCCCATGCTTGCTAGAGTTGAAAACCCCAATCCATTTTCTAACCACAATAAAAACCCCTGTAGCCCGGGAGTTGGGGCTCTCAGCCCAGATCCGCTGCCTCGGAGCCTGTAAGAGACCAGGTTCAAGCTTGAATAAAAGCTCTTTTGCTTTTGTATCGGACTCGGCTCCCTGGTGGTCTTTATTACGAGGTCTGGGCATAACAAATTAACCATCACAGTGGCAAAATATATTCCCAGGAAAAAAATTAAACTAGGCTGTTAAAATTAAATTGGAGGTTTTAAAATTCAGGTTACATGATTTGTGAAATGGAGGAAACAATTCCAGTTGTGTAAGTACATAGCACGAGTTGTGGTACCATTTAGTCACTGTTTTACTATGTAACTTTGAACAGGTGGTACCTGGCATCTCTGAGTCTCACGACCGCTGTTTACAAAGTGTGTAGGGTCAATTTGCTGTGTGGATCAATTTGTGCATTTTTCTTTCGTTGACTCAACAGAAACCTAATGAGTCTCTAAGATAAGCCAACCTTCTAATATCTATGTTAGATATCAGAAGTTCCCTTGAGATCAACATTATGGAGACGGCTCTGTGAATTACTATTGACCATTGAATAACACAGGTTTAAAATGTGTGGGTCAACTTACATGAAGATTTATTTTCAATAAATATATTGAAAGCTCCACATAGTGGCTCATGTCTGTAATCCTAGCACTCTGGGAAATTGAAGCAGGTGGATTGCTTGAGCTCAGGAGTTTGAGTCTCAGAAACCAACCTGAGCAAGAGTGAGACCCCATTCCTACTAAAAATAGAAAAACTAATGAGGGGGTAGGGGTGGACGCCTGTAGTCTCAGCTACTCAGGAGTCTGAAGGAGGAGGCTCACTTGAGCCCAAGAGTTTGATTTTGCTGTGAGCTATGATGCCACGGCACTCTACCCAGGGCATCAGAGTTAGACACTGTCACAAAAATAAATAAATAGAAAAACAATTTTTTAGAGATTTTTGACAATTTAAAAAAACTCACAAATCATGTAGCTTAGAAATAGCAAAAAAAAAAAAAAAGAAAGAAAGAAAAAAGTGCATGAAATATATGTATTAATAGATGCTATTCTATTTTATCATCTACTACCCTCACCAAATATAACCAAATCCATTACAAAAAGTTAAAGTTCATCACAATTTATGTGTACGAGCAGCCCCTAATCATAACTGCATACAAGTAACTGTAGTGATTACTGCACAACTGTACAAGTTCTGTAGCTGCTTCCTGTTGCTCTTGTGGTGATTCGAGTGCCAGTATCCATTTAAATTGCTACAGCTTGTCTCTCTGGTAAATAGCACTTCACAGTAATCACAGTCGTGGGGTAGCTTTCATCTTGCTTAGTGCAATACTGTAAATCTCGGAAAACACCACGAGGCCCTTACAAGTGATGCTGGAAGCGCCCCCAAGAAGCAGAAGAGAATCCCGACTTTACAAGAAAAAGTTGGATTGCTTGATGGGAACCCCAGACTGAGGTTTCCAGCTGCGGCTGCCCTTCCTTTCAGACAGTTGGTCTCGTAAACGGAGGGTGCACGCTTACCGTGTGGATACATTCAGTGCAGTACTGTGACTATATTTTCTCCTCCATGTGATACTTCATTGTAAGAACACAGTACTTAATACACATACCATACAAAACACACACACATGTTAATGGACATTCATGCTGTTGGCACAGCTTCCAGGCAGCAGCGGGCAATTCGTACTTACATTTTGGAGAAGTCAAAAGTTATATTCGGATTTTCGACTGAGTCGGGGTTGGCACCCCTAAGCCCCACGTTATACGAGGACCAAGTGTGTTATCAAGTTCAAAGTTATTATTATTTTTTTTTTGGTGGATTATAGGATCAAGTTAAAAGTTTTTGACAAGTAGCAACAACAGTTTCACAGCTAGTTCTGCTTTTTCTTTGCACTTTCTGTTTTCCTTCCAATGTGAGGCAACTTTCATTCCAACACATTTCCATGTGGAGAGCTGGAGGCTAGGATTTTAAATATTGATTCCTGCTAAGTATAGCTCTTGCTTGAATGTGATGGGTTCTTTGTTAATGTCTACTTAATGACAAGGCCCAGCTACATGGTTTAATGAAAAATACCTTTAAAATAATAAAAAGTGACTTTCTGTTCTCAGAAAACAAAGCTATTTCATGCCAATTAAAGCCACAGTAAAAAGGGGACGTAAATAGACTTTTGTTTATACACTGCATTCAACAATATACTAATCTGCTATATTTAAATATGTGAAATATATTATTCCCAGGTAATCATTGACATTAGATGATCACCATTCTGGAAACTTCTCTATGCATATATTCAAAGAGAATGATGGATGCGTGGATGCATAGATTTTTCCTTTTTTTTTTTTTTGTATTGCTCAGTAAATTTTTATAGTTTTCTTTTTTTTTAATTTTTATTAAATCATAATTGTGTACATTGGTGCAATCATGGGGCACAATGTGCAGACTTCATATACAATCTGAAATATTTTCATTGAACTATTTAACATAGCCTTCATGGCCTTTTAATCACTATA
>CAUYRH010019916.1:0-29576 GCA_963574655.1 Perodicticus potto | reverse complement strand
ACTTAACAGAATGACTTCATGCAATACTTCAACAGGACAATATATATTACATAATTGTATTGGATGAATCAACTGATGCTGCTGACTCAGTGCAGGTTTTATACTTCATTCAGGTCATAATAGAAGATTTTCTTTGCTATGAAGAGTTATTGGCTTTGGGCACTCTGGTGAACAGAACACAGGGAATAGATATCTTCAACAAATTTTCAGATAAAGATCATGAAATTGGACTGAATATGGTAAATTTAGTGAGTGTATGTACAGATGGTGCACCTTCCATGACAGGATAACATAAAGGATTTATTGCACAGGTAAAGAAAGTATCAACAGATCCAGATTCTCTCATTTTCTTTCAATGTACCTTTCATCAACAAAATCTGGAGGCAGGATAGCAACACTTAAGAATAGGTGCTCTGAATTCAGGCAGATGAAAGTTCAAATCTCGACTCTACCATTTAGGATCAAAGGCTTAGTTAATTACCAGTAAAAGAGAGGTGCTAATAACTTCCTGGCATGTTTGCTTTGAGGATAAATACAGAACTATATGTCAAGTTCCTGACACAGAGAAAATCTTCAATTATTATAATTTCAATTCTCCAGTTCTATTTAGAGGAACTAGTTGGATGGGAAAAGCTATTCTTTGAATGTAGCAGTTAGGTATGTATTGGCTGTAAGTAATGATAAACTTGTCCTAATGATAAATGTCCTAAGGATAAATGATAAAGCAATTTAAACAAATATGAGTTGTTTTTCTTGCACAATAAGAGGACTAGAGGTAAACAGCTGTTGGCATTGACTTATTCAGGGCTGGAGTCTCTGCAGTAATCCTAGACTTTTCCTCATAGTTACAACAGGGCTGCCTCACTACCAACCAGCCTCCAGTATTGCATTTACATTTAAGTCAAAGTTGAAGGCCATTAGGCATAAGAGAAAGCTAATGGTTTAGCCAATTATCCTGAGATGGAGAACGTAGGAGAAGAAATGGAATGTGAAGAGAAATTAACCAACTTGGTTTTGAGTAGATGGAGTTTTAGGTTTCTGTGATAAATTCACACATGGATATAAGTTTCAGACCTGCTGCAGTGGCTCATGCCTATAATTCCAGCACTTTGGGAGATGAGGTGGGAGGATTACTTGAGGCCAGGAGTTCAAGACCAGCCTGAGCAACATGGTGAAGCCTCCTCTCTACAAAAAATATTTTAAAAATTAACTGGGCATGGTGACAAGTGCCTGTAGTCCCAGCTTTTCAAGAGGCAGAGGCAGGAGGACACATCAGCCCAGGAGTTTGCAATTACATAGAGCTGTGATTGCACTATTGTACTCCAGCCTCTGGGACAGAGTGAGACCCTGTCTCTAAAAAAATAAATAAATAAGAAGGAGGTTTAATTAAGCAGTTGGATATATTGGACTGAAGCTTTAGAAAGATACCTGGGATTGAGGGGATGATTGGATGCTGCAGCATGAATGAAACAACCCATGAGAAAGAAAAAAATAGAGGGTCCGGCCACAACCCTAATGAACATTGACATTTAATGGGTGAGAAGAGGCAGAGAACCTGCCACAAAAGAGAAAAGAGGAGTAACTAGAGGGGCAAAAGGAAAGCCTAGAGCAGTGGTTCTCTACCTGGGGTTGTAGGAACTGTACTAAAGGGAGGTTGAGAACCACTGGCCTAGAGCTTGTTGGATCCTAGAAATCTAAGGGAGAAACAATTTAAGGGCCTCATCATTAACATCAAGGGCTACACAGAAGCAGAGGGGTCCTAAGTGCCCCTCTCTTGAGCTTTTCTCTTGCGGGGACAGAAGCTAGACAGGAGTGGGTTGAAGAGGAAAAATGACATGGGAAAGCAGGGAGAACAAATGCAGAAGTTCTTTTCTTTTCCATTTGTTCATGGAGTTAATTTATGATGTCACTTGTACCTTTTTGTTTTTAAAGAAAGACTTTGGGAAAGTCAATTCACATTTCTGAAGAGGATCTAACTTGGGATGAGTTTGTGGCCCTTGTGACCTTCAAAGTGTCTCCTCCAATGTGACAGTGTCTGATTTCATTGTTCCCCTTAGTCCAGGGATGAGACACAGACAAAGTGACTTGATACCTTCGGCTTTGCGGAAGGATGGGCTGTGTAAATGTTTACTGTATAGCAGGTCCTTGAACAATGTTCTTTGTTCAACATTGTTTTGTCAGAATCTTGATGAGAAAAGAAAATCAGCTCCTGGTGAAACCACTGTCTATGGAGTTTGGACCCTCTCTCCATGCCTGCATGGGTTTTCTCCAGGTCCTCCAGTCTCCGCCACATCCCAAAGAGGTGCACTTAAGTGGTGGGTGTAAATGGTGAGAGAGAGAGAGAGAGAGAACCCCGAGATAGGCTGGTGTCCTGTCCCTTCAATCTGTTTTCCTGCTTTGTTGCCCTGAGTGCTGGGGGAGGCTCTGACTGCCCACAACCCTGAACTGTAATAAATGGGTGGGAAATGAAACAAATGAATGGATACAAATTATCTAAAATAAAAATATGTAAAGTCTACAATAATCATACAAATGTACAATAGGACCACACTGTGTGAGGTGCCCCTTACAATTATCTCTTTGCAACTATTTATTCCTTGGTTGGACCCATCACACAACAGGGATCACTCCCTAATTCGCCAAAAATTAGGTAAATGAAATCTTATTTGTTTCTTTAATCTTTCTTAAATATACGCATAGCTCATGTTCATTTCAATGTTTAATATTAGAAATGTATTAGTCTTTATTTTGAAGTTTGGTCATGTTTTCGTGACTAGAAATAAAGGCTACAGGAACTTAACTCTTGTTTATAATTAATTAGTCTATGGCAAAATTGGTTCCAGTATTCCTCATTTTGCTTAAGGTTGCAGTTTCAAGAACCCATAGACGACATTAAGTGAGGAATTACTGTATAGAGCTTCCCCCAATGGACACAGGCAGCCTGTCTGGAATCATTTTTGTCTGATACTGTAAGTAAGAAACTAACTCTCCCAGGCTCTTCTTTATTTAGTGTGTTTTTATGTTGATGAATGTTATGGAAAATAAAAATGTTCCATTTGTACATTTTTGGTGGGCTGTATTCAGAGACTTAAAACACTAAAATATTTTGGAACATGTAAAACCCACTTTCATAGTGGACCACCCAGATTCACAGCATATGATGAGATTCTATAAAAGTAAGAAACTTGTAGGTGACATTGTGTACAGCTGACTATTAGATTCAGATCTAAAATCAGCAGGAAGGGAGAGAATGGAATACTTATTTAAATTTCAAATACCCCAAACCACGCAACAGATGTCATAATAAGAGTTAGTTTCCAAGGGAAGATTCCCATCCTCATTCATTCTCTGTCTCACCCCCTTCCCCCTGCTTTTCCTCTTCGCCTATTTCCTTCTGTACAGATCGTCGTTTAGAAAAGTGCTTTTCAGAGTGGAGGTTTCAAAAAACAAATGTTTATGCTTTCTTTTATTTCCTCTTCTTATGGGATTAATTCTGCAGGCTGTAGATGGGAAAATAATGATTTAACCTACTTTAATTCCCTTTTGTCTATTTCCTTCAACAATTCTGAAAACATTTCTTTGAGCGAATTTAGTCCTCTAGGAGTTGAATTCTCAGAGCTCGTATTTTGGGATGTCACTCTTGGCATAAAGACTAAAACCTTCACGTGTCCTGTACTATTTATAGAATCATTAAACGTAAGTTTTCCAATCATACGTTCTTTTTTTAAAGAGTTCTAGAATGTAATCTGTTAGTACTGGAGAACTTTTGCTCTCCCCGTCCCTCGCCCCCTTCTTGTCCCAAGTGGGGACTTTCTCCCAGCGACAGGCTGCTTTCCTTTCCCTGAAGGTGGGCTGAGCAAAGGAGCGTGACGCAAGAGTGGGCCGTGTCCTGGATGGCAGCGAGCGCCTCCGTCTCCTTGTGAATTATCCCATTAGCGGAGAAAATTGGCGGCGGCGGCTCTGCGCTCCCGGGTCCCGCGTCCTCGGCCGGCGCTCGGAGCCCAGGGCACATCCTCAACGCCACCCAGGTCCGGCTGTCGTCTGTCTCTTCAGGCTCTTCATGCTGCCCAACTAAAAGGAAAAAATGGGCACCGGGGATTTTATCTGCATTTCCATGACTGGAGGGGCTCCCTGGGGGTTCAGACTGCAAGGTGGCAAGGAGCAGAAGCAGCCCTTACAAGTTGCAAAGGTAGGACCCTGACAGAGGAGGTGTTACCCCTGCCCTGTGCTGGGGAGCAGCCAGGAAAGCAACCTGTTGCTAGTTTTTTCAAGTTCTAATGCAGAAGTCTAGACAGGAGTTTGATTTGTGTGCTGGCGTCGAATTTTTCTAGGATGTGCCTTGTTTTCTAAGAAACGTTGGAGTGTAATGTGTACCAATTATTATGTAATTAACTTGCAGTTTATGGAGGAAAAAGAGTGCCGTATTTATCAGCTGAAGGAAACGCCTAATCACGTTCTTCTGACGACCAGCAGGACAGTGGGGAAGGTTTCCTGTAGGCAATATTAGAATGTTCAGTTGAGTTACTGTTTTATGTCGCTTTACTTAGCTCTGGCAGAGGAGTAACGCTCAACTCAGCGTAACCACTTGGCTAGGCTATTTTGGGGACCCTTATAAAGTGTTAGTGACATTTATGCAGCATTCATAAAAAGGCCAATTTGGGGCAATAATCTTTAGAGTATGATCTATTAAAAGAATTCTCCTTTAAGGATTTGACATATACTTACAAAAATCCAAGTATTGGATTCCTTCATGTGTACTCATCCAGTAAAGGACTCAGAATAATTTCAAAGATATTCAAAATACATTGTAACTAAGAGGTAGCATAGTAATGCACGTAATCACTACTTAAACTGTTTTGTGTTTTTGTCGCTATTAGATTGCTTACATTACCAGGTTGCTCAAGGGGATCTGCTATTGTGTATTGTGTAGCTACCATTCAATTATTGTGTAGCTACCATTCAATTAAAATAAATTTTAAAAGACATGAAGCTAAGCAAATTTTACCTGATTTTAATACTAACTTGTAAACTGTAGTATGAAAGAAATCGTCAGAGCATGGGATTAATTTTCTATTTTGTACTTACATTAAAAATGGATCCAGATCATTATGGAATATATGGACTACTGCTTTTGTATTTGTTCTTTCTTTTTGGCTTTTACTTTAAAAAAAAAAATGTTTGGGCTGCGCCTGTGGCTCATCGAGTAGGGCACTGGCCCCATATGCTGAAGGTGGCGGGTTCAAACCCAGCCTCAGCCAAACTGCAAAACAGAAAGAAAAGAAAAAAACTATGTTTGGTGTTGAAGAAAAGAGTTTCTTTGAAATTTTCTGCTCCCAGGCATCCACCAGAAAGTGCTTTCATAATGTGATGGTGGAATCCTGCCACCTAGTGAAAACTGCAAACATCAAGAAGGAATCATAACACAAGAGATGAAAAGGAGAGTTTTATAACTGGAAAGTTCCTCAGAGCTCTCCAGTTCAACCCATTACATTTAGATAAGGAAACAGCCCAGAGAGGTTAAGTAACTTGCCTCAAGTCTTCAGCTTGGAACTGGCAGAGTGATCAAAGGATAAGAAAGGTGGTTTCATTAGGTGTCTTTAGGAGTCAATAGCGAGTAATGACACATTAAAATCAGAATGCCTGGTTCAGTGTATATATAATTCATGACTCTGAAGCAGATTTGCTTTGAGTCCAGAATAGCAGTTGGCTGACTCCAGTTACTGAGATTTGGGTTCTAATTCCAGCTCTCTGATCTAACTCGCAATCTGGCCTTAGGCAAATCCCTGAGCCTTCCTGTCTCATCCACTGTGTATGTTTGTTTATGGTGTTTGTGTGTGTGTGTGTGTGTGTGTGTGTGTGTGTGTGTGTGTGTGTGTGAGAGAGAGAGAGAGAGATTTTGAGTGAGGTAAAAAAGAAGAGAAATAAGGAAGAAATTGGACTATAGAATCTGTGAAGTTCTCAAGTATTCTATGATCCTAACAGCATACAATTTTAGAATCAATCCTTTGTCTACTAATTGAAATGTAGTGACAGAAGTGGCCAAAACTTGTGATTTTCTGGAGACTCTTTGCAGCCAAGCCTGAAGAACAGAGTGGGTAGTGTGGGTGTCTCGGAGTTCTGGATGTGCTGATTTCAAGTGGAACCACCTTGTGGTGATTTGTTAAAGAACTGAAGCAAATTGCTAAGGAAAGGTGCCATGGAGGCATTTCTCTGCTGGGGGCATCTTTACTGCCAGGATTCAGTGAAGCTGTCAGGCTGTTTGAGGGTCAAATAATCAAGTCCCAAATCCTCCCATTCATACTTCCTAAAATATCCAGGCAATATTATTTGTGATTTTTAAAAGATCATTATTAAAGCATACAGATGTTGGCTTTAATTTTCTACTTTATGATGCAATAGAGTTATACATTTAGAAATATAATTATGAAAGCATCTTGTGTGTGTGCATGAGAGAGTCAGAGAGACACCATAGCTTTATAAACTACCTTTTTGTCTACATGCTAAAACTAAAGAGCCTTCTAAAGAAAAGATAAGCTCTAGGTTACTGCAGTAATGTCCATTTTGTTGGTCTCTTTTTTTTTAGTTGAAGCTATTATATTCCCTTTCTTAGACTAGCATTGTTTGTTCTAGAACACTGTTGGAGGAAAGCGCTTGTCATTTTCTATTGTTTTCAAGGCCATGAATGCACTAGGATGGTTGTATTTCATTTAAAATATTAAGTCAGTTCCATTCTAGTAATGGTCTCACACTGAGTTCAAGGGGAAGTGAATGTTGCTTGGGCATAGACTTTCTCCTCTTGTAAGGACTGGTGACAGCTTAATAGGGTGAGTAACCTCCAAGTCGGAGGATGCAAGGAAAGAGGCTGAAGGGTGAGACAGAGGATGGTTCTGTCAAACAAAGTGTTCACAGTTTTGAAGAACATGCCAAAGATTAACTTATGAATTGAGGAAAAGAAATGTTTCAGAAAAATAATTCATCCAGTATTGAACTATGCCCCTCAAAATGGGAATTCTATAAAGCAGAATTTGTTATTCTCTAGACAATAACAAATTTTGGCTTGTGAAATATTAATATTTAAATATTTAGATTTTCCATAATTCAGTCCTGAATACAAAACCTACCAGTTTAATATAGCATAAGGACTACTCCTATCTTATTAAATACCCTTCCAGGGACTTGGTTAGTCACTTTTGAGATATGTTCAAATATTTTTAGCACTTGGTTAGCTGATTAAACTGTACACAAATCCCAAAGTTTAGAGATAACTAATAGGAATTTTTTAGGGGGGGGGCCAGGGCTGAGTTTGAACCCACCGCCTCTGGCATATGGGACCAGCACCCTACTTCTTTGAGCCACAGGCGCCGCCCAACTAATAGGAATATTAATAACCAAAACTTTTCATGGACTTTGAAGCTCAATGCCAGAAAATTCTGTTTTGTTTTAAAAAAAGAACTGAATTTTTAAAAGGCCCAAATAATCAGTAACATAAGCCTGCTTTTTCAATGTTTATATATCTTTTAACTAGTATTCTAAATATATGTGATGGGAAGCAAATATATCTAATGCTCAGTCATAGGATAATACTCTGCAAAGTATATTTTCAAGAGATCATGCCCGAAATTTACCCAGACAAAAGAACCCATGGTGTGTGTTCCAATGGCCTTATGAAAAGACTGCTAGCATTTTTACTTCACAGAACTCTTTTAGGACATGCACTTCCATGGCTATGTCTTTGGACATACTCTTGGCAAATCTTTTTGGGAAATCATATAAAGAAATGGGGAGAAATACTTGTTTTGCAAACAAATACTATATGCAATTAAAAAGTTACATTTTAAAAATAATGAACAGAGAAGTGCACAGATTGTTGACTCTTTACACATTTTAACAAAGTTGGAAAGTTTGCTTCCCACCTATATATCACCATAGTGGTTATTCTTCCATTGAATTTTAATTCAGAATTTCGAAGATTTATTTATTAAAACTGAGATGACATTATTATCATTCATGAGACAGGAATGGATTTAACAATTCTTATCTATTACTGTATATGCACTTTTTCTTTCTGTCTTTCTTTCTATTTTTTTTGGAGACAGAGTCAGTAGAGTGATGTAGTGTCGATGCTCACAGCAACCTCAAACTCCTGGGCTCAAGCAATCTTCTTGCCTTAGCCTCCTAAGTAGCTAGGAGTACAGGTGCTCACCATCATACCCAGCTAGTGCATTCATTCTTTAAAATTTTGAATAAAAATATATTGTTTAGGCAATACATTTCAAATATGTAATTGTTATCTTTAGTGCTATTTGTGAGGTTCCTAAACTGTTTCAAATAGTATAGTTCCAGAAACATAGGTATTTCTAAAGAGGAGAAAATATTTTAATTTATATTTGAATGTGCATATTTATATCTTTATTAGAAAATATGCCCAATCACTTAATTTTTTTTTTATTGTTGAGCCTTTTTTAGAAATTTTAATGACAGGTCTATTTATAGATGTCAGTGTGGGCTAGGTAAATCTATTAGACAAGTGTTATAAAAAGTTCCTATTTTGGAATGTGTGTTTTAAGATGGATCACTGTTGAAAGATGACAATGAAATAAAATATTGATGATGTATGAACTTGGCTGTTATCTGAACATAACACATATGTAGCTCAC
The DNA here is from genome assembly GCA_963574655.1 of Perodicticus potto. NCBI lineage: Eukaryota > Metazoa > Chordata > Mammalia > Primates > Lorisidae > Perodicticus > Perodicticus potto. The sequence goes on along the minus strand of CAUYRH010019916.1, from coordinate 20,919 downwards.
ATGAATTAGGCCCTTGCCTTGTGCCAGGAAATGTTCCAGCAGATATTATCTCTTTGAATGTTTCTCAAAACCTAAGAAGTAGGTTTGAAAAATATTCTCATGTTAGAGCTAAGGAAATTGAGACACAGAAAGACTAAGTAGTTTGCCGAAGATTAAGCCACTAAAAAAAAAAAAAAAAGGTAAGATTTGATTATTGTTTTTCCTTATTGGTGGAAAAAACAGTGCTTGAGAGGATAAAGGTAGATTAAGGTGGTCCTGAAAGGAAAGATAATTAAAAAGGTAAAATACCATGGTCTGTGTCCAACCCTGATTTAATTGGTCTGGGGTTTGCTCTTGGCATCAACACTTAATAAACACTCAGAAGGTAATTCTGATGTGTGGTCAAAATTCCCAATCACTGCTATAGAAAGTTGAGGTCATTTTGATATGACGACAATTAATGACAATTAATGATACAGTGGGGGTGGGGGAAGGGGAGAGCAGAGAGAGAAAGAATGAGGGAGGGGTGGGGAAAGGAAGAAGAGAGAGAGGGAAGAAGTGAGAGGGGTGGGGTCTTGGTGTGTCCCACACCTTTTGGGGGCAAAACACGATTGTAAGAGGAACTTTGTCTAACAAATGCAATCACTGTAACATGGTTTCCTTGTACCCTCAATGCATCTCCAACAATTAAAAAACAAAAAAAGAGTGTTCACTGGTATGAAGTCCACTGTATTCATGAATATATAAAAGGAGCCTCAAAAACACTAAAAGTTAAAAAAAAAAAGAAAGAAAGTTGAGTCCAAATAAATTCTGGTGTTCTATTGCACAACATCATGACTACATTTAATAACAAATATACATTTCTTTCTTTTTTTTTTTTGGCTGGGGCTGTGTTTGAACCCGTCACCTCCAGCATATGGGGCTGGCGCCCTACTCCTTTGAGCTACAAGCACCACCCCACAATATACATTTCAAAATACATAAAGGAGAGGACTTAAAAAATGTTCTCACCACAAAGAAATGATGTCTATGTGAGATGATGTATATGCTAAGTAGCCTGATTTGATCTTTCCACAATGCATAGCTATCACATCGTATTCCATAAATTTATACAACTATCATTTGCCAATCAGAAATAAAACTTAAAAAAAAATATGTATGAATATAAATTTTATATATAGCAGACGGCGATAAAATTCGTGTGCAATTTTAAATTGCACGAACTTTATGGCCACCCTGTGTGTATGTATATATAATGCATATGTATGTATATATTTTCTTTTGCTGGTTCATGAAATCAAAAATTCTTTCCTGCTCTGATATTCTGTAATTGTCATTAAAAGTCAAAGAGCTTTACATTTGATTTTAGCCAAAACCCTGAGAAGCGATCAAGTCAAGATTTATAAAAAGTAAAAAAGCTGAGGGCAGCTGTGTCCCCATGAGACTACTAAGAGGTGGTATATGTCCTTTCAGCATTACCCCATTGCCCCATTTCCACCAAACAGGAAGACCATGGAGAGGCCAAGAATTATCTGAGTTCCTAGCCTGGCCAACAGGTCATAATTAGTGATGGGAGGGTTTACTCTTTCAGAAGCCAGGATGGGTGGACTGAGGGAAGAAGGGGAGGTGTTGGAAAACCCCCAAATGATGTAAAGATTAGAGGTGCCTACAAGAAGGGAGGCTGGCAATTTATTCCTGGTAGTTTTTCTTCTTTGTCAATGGACGCGCTGACCCACCTAGCGCCTTTATAAATGGGCTGAGGAGAAGGGGTGTGCTGGCGGGGAGGGTGAATAAAACTGCAGGAAAGATGCTGGGAGAAAGTGGGAAAAGGGTGAGGAGGAAAGAGAAAGACAGAGAATATGATAACATGACTTGCTTTAAAAACAAAATCACCTTAATTTAATATCCAGTGAAAGTTTAGAATCTTTCTAAATTAAGAGCCCTAGGCTCTGACAGTAATGTTCAGGAAATAACCTCGCTAGACCAAACACAGAGTTCAAAATTTAGATGATAAGATTGGATTTTTTTTTGAGGTGATAATGTAGATGAAATTTTGGATTTAGACCTAATGCTGGAATAGTTAGACTTTTGAGGATGTTGGGATGGAGTGAATGTATTTTGTATATGGGAAGGTTGTAAACTTTGAGGATCCAGCCAGTGGGATATCTTGTGGTGAATAGTGTTGGCCCAAAATTCTTGTTTACCTGGAAACTGTGAATGTGACCTTATCTGGAAATAGGATCTTTAAAAATGTCATCAAATTAAGATGGACCCACTGAATTAGTGCAAAATGACCAGTATCCTTGTAAGAAGAGAGAATTTGGACACAGAGATACGGATGCACAGCGGAGAAGGTCAGATGAAGATGGAGGTAGAGACTGGAGTTGTGCAACTACAAACAAAGAACATCAGAGATTGCTGGCAACCACTGGACATTGGGAAAGGCAAGATACAAGTCTTTTCTGGAGACTTTGGAGCGTGGCCCTGACAATACCTTGATAGGAGACCTGTAGCCTCAGAACTGTAAGAAAAAAAAATTGCTTTTAGCCACCCCATCTGTGTTACTAAAAGAAAAGCAAAAAGAAAAAGAAAGAAAAAAAGAAAAATAACCTCTCTAGACTGCAGCTGCCCAATAGTGAAAAGCATCCCAGGTTAATAAAGAACTGATTGACATTAAAAAATGAGGAGAGGGAAATCTAGTTTGCAATTCTTGTTAAGCCCAAAGTCAAATTTTCATTCATTCTACCTGGGAACACTAGCTTCGACAGGATCATCAATGCAAGTCCCCTGAGTTGGTGATTAAGTTTTCACATGTAATGTCTATCAAGTACATGTGGTAAGATAAATCTGTGAGATGTAGCTGATTTTTTTTTGATGAGTGTCAACTCATTTAGTTATAGACATGAAGGTATTTCATTTCTTCCAGTAACTTTTCAACCATGATGAAAACAAATCTGCCCTTAATGATACCATATTTGCTGTGTATAAAGTGCACTTTTTGCCCAGATTTGTGAAGGAAATATAAGGATGGTTAATACAACCTGAGAGCAGGGGAGCCCAGCCAGCCTCCTGGGGTTGCTGTGCCCTCCTGCCTGGGTTCACGGGTTGCATGGGGGTTCCAGTCCTGGAGGACCCAAGATCTGGTGGGAACACACCAGAGTGGCCTCTGCTGAGCACCCCAACCAGGGGAGGGTGTGCTTGTGGGGCTGGTGAGGTGGGCCATGGCTGTGCAGCGTGAGAGCTGAGGCCCAAGACCCACCTGCATGAAGACCAGGAGTCCCACACAAGCCCCAGGGCCCCACCTGGCTGCCTCAGAAGCTCCTGCCCCTCCAGGCACATGTGTGACCATCTCGGCCATAGCCCCTGAGTGGTGGGGAGCAAAGGGCTCCTGGGAGAGAGGGAAGGGGCAGAATTCACAGATGGACAGTTATAGTGTTGCAGGAAGACAAGGCCCAATGGAGAGAAAGAACATCCAAACACCTGTGTTTAAAAGAGAAAAGGCTTTATTTCAGCTGGTCAAGCCACGGCAGACTACAGTCCAAAAATGGCCAAGCTCCCTAACTGGTTCTGTCTTTTTCTTTATATCTCCAGCCAAGGGTTCCCTGTCCACAAGTATCCCTCTCATTGGTCAGTTTGAATCTACCTGGAGAAGGCAAGGCGGGCTTTTACAGAAGTGGAAGCAAGCATTAGTTTGAAGGTCCCAAGCAGTTCAGTTTCTAACAATTCATAAGAGCTGAGTCACCATGGGGAGGGCTTTTCAGGAGTGTCCTTGGTCTGTAGTGAGAAGACTTGTTTTTTCAGACCTTATTTTTTTCCTGGGTATCTTCTTTCAGTAGGAGGATGGTGCAATGTGCACGCGTACTAGGGGGAGCATCAGATGTGTCTCTTCTGGCCAAGAGACAGCTACTTTCTCAAGGGGCAGTTTCCTGAAAGTTTGGGCAAAAAATGTGGGTATACATTATACACAGGAGTGCATTATACATGGTGGAATATAGTATTTGGGGCAGATCCCATGCATTTCTGGTGGCTTTTGGTTATTGAAACAGTCCACTTTCATTAAGGCTTCAATCCAATATCTGACTCTGAACTCGCTCCCCACTCACTGTAGCCAGGCTTGTGGCTCCAGGGCATGGCATGGAGAGGAGGAGTTGTCTGCTCTTTACTCACCACCCTTCAGCCCCTCAGGGGAAGGAGCAAAGACTGGAGTGAGAAGGGGAAGTTAGATAACCAAATGAAGTGGCATTTCTCTTTTCTTTGGTGGTTGTGCTTTCCTGGTTAATGTTGGACAGCCATTAATGTCTCTCTATGGCCAGTGTCCAAATGCTGGGACATAAGTGTGGAGTTTTTCTAGTAGCCCTGGAGGTTCTTGCCGGTACATGTTCCATTAACAGGGGAAATCAGGATTCTGCCCAGTGATTCATCAAGATGCCAGCTTGCTCTTGCCAGGCCCTGGCTAAGAGTTTGGCTTTTCTCTTTAGGGTCCCGGCAAGATGGGTCAAATCTAGCCACGTTCCATTATAGTCACTCTTCCACAGGATCACAAGGTTCCTTGCCTTCCCAAATGGGCAGGTAGGTTTGCAATGGTGAAGTGACATACACATTATTCCTATTTGGATATTTTGTATATTTTTCATAGAAATGGTCTTAAATGATTAATGTAGCTTCCAAAATAATTCAACTTCCCTCTGTTAGTAAGTTCAAGAATATATGCTGAATATATATGCTGACATGTATTTGGCAAAAAAAATGTCACCTGTGTATATCTTATAATTTCCCAAGCATGTTAACATATTATCTCCTTTGATATCAATTGGGTTGACGATGTTTTATCACTCTTAGTTTATAGGTTAAAAAAAAAAAACTGATCCTTAAAAAAATAAATTTTTGTGAAATAAATTATATAAATCAATACAAATATAATTTTTTCCCCTCTAACAGGGGTATCACTCCACTGTCCTACATCAGCCTGGATAAAGAGAATAGGCTGTCACTAGTATTGCTGAAAATTGCCATTACATCAGTACAGGATTTGTATGAAATAGTATATCACTAAATCTAGGATTAACTCTTTAAAAATTGATAACAAAAGGCTGAGCGTGATGGATCATGCCTGTGGTCCCAGAACCTTGGGGGGCAGGTGGGAGGATCATTTAAGGCCAGGTGTTTGAGATCAGCCTGGCAACATGGTGAGACCTCATCTCTACAAATATTAGAAAAATTAGCTGGGTGTGGTGGTACATACTTGTAGTCCCAGCTACTCTGCAATGCTAAGGTAGGAGGATTGTTTGAGCTCAAGAGTTGGAGGTTTCAGTGAGATGTGATCATGCCACTATACAATAGTCTGGGCAACAGAGAGAGACCCTGTCCCTCCCACCAAGAAAAAATTGATAAAAATTTCTTCTTTTGACGAACGGGCTTGAAGTAAAGGACTATAGAAAAGGCATCTCCAAGATAATGTGCAGTGAAAGACTAGAAAGGGAGCCAGTTTACTTGCTAATAAACCTGATAATTACATGGACTTCAGTATGTTAATTGTATCTATTCTAATAGATTCGTAATGGAACCAAATGCCATGAGGTTTTTGGAGAAGGAAATGCAAAATTTTTGAATAAAACAATTAAGCAATCCTAAAGAATAAATGACTTCCTGAAGTTAAAAGCCTCATCTGAGAAACAAAATATTGGGGGATATGTCATTATTTGCCAACCTCACTGAGAACATATTTATGATATTGGATTATTTTGGGCACTTTATTTATCTCAATTACCTATCATTCTTTTCTTAATTTAAAAAAGCAAAGATAGCTAGATTCTCAACAAACTGTGTCTTCACAGTCTTTGTGAAATCCTTTGCATATGGCAGATAATTGGATGTAGTTTTCCTAGCTACCATATAAATCTGGTATATTTCAGATAAATAAAATTTATCTTTTTTATCTTTTAAAAATGTGATGGATGTACCATATGAAACATTGAGAATGAAAAATCATGTCCCTGATTATATAACAAATAATCATTTCCTAACCATTGAGCTTTGGTTTTCATAGTCCTCCTCACCCATGACTAGCCTCTCCTCTTTCATTTGGAGCCAGTGTGGGTACTTGATTGATGAAACAATGAAGGATGAGTTTTCCAGAACAGAATTATTGTGGCTTTATGTTTTAGCTGATTCTACCTCAAAAGTACACCTTCCTTCACCCTTCTTTCCTTCATTCCCTTAATTAAAATTTACCATGCTTGAATTTAATCTTGTTAGGATACATTTTTCCCCCCCTAGGGAGTCTGTAATAATGATCAGTGGGTATCATTTCCCCCCAAATTATCTTCTAGAAATGGTTTTATTTAAGAACCTCATATACTGATATTCACTAGGTGCCAGCCAATTCTTGAATCACTTTTTAAATATAATGAGAGAACTCTGAAGTTATCCCCCATTTAAGATCCTCGTTACAGGGGCATGAAGGTGAAGTGCCTTCTTCAGGTCTCGTGTGTAGTTAGGGTCAGAGCTGGGGTTCACATCTTGAGAGCTTGGCTCCACAGTTTGTGTTCTTAGCACCTGTACAGTTCACTTTTGGGTCTAGTGCAGTTTGTATAACCAGTTAAGAGAGTAATAAGACTTCTAAATAGACCATGGTGGAGATTGTTGGAATCCTTTAAATCAAACCTGATTTTTTTTAGCCCTGAAGCAAGAAATTTATTAGAATTAATGTCAAATAATTCGGTTTGAAATGTTTATTTCCAGAACAAATAATTTAGGAAATAAAATAGAAACAGACCAGAAACTTTCATAATTCTGTATTCCAAAAGATAATTTTTCTTTGATTTTTTTCCCCTAAGATTTCCCATGTCTTCTTAAAAACTATGTTATTCTACTTTATTTTTGAAGCAGAAATTTTTTAGCATCAGATTGTTTAAGAATTTTATCATGGAGTTGAAGACATATTAAAGGTGAAGTTATTAAAAGGCTATAAGACTACACATTGAGACAGCAATCTGGATATTGACTTTTTACCTCTGCCAGTTTCCCCTATCCCATTTCCTGCTCTGTGTCCTTCTCCCACCATCTCAGCTGGAGCCCTGATTGTTTGTCTTTTAGTTAATTACATAGGTCCACAACTAGTCTACTTGTTTGTGGTTTCATATTCCTCAGGTTCATGCTATAGGGAGCTGCCAGAGAGATTTTTTAAAATCACCTGTTATATCACTGCTTAAAATATTTCAAAGTCATCATTGTCATTGAAATAACCATAACATTGTTTTTATCTTATTATGTACAGCCAGTGGGTTAAGCACTTTATGGATTAGTTCATTCATAATGTTCCTACTATCCCTTTTTTTACAGAGGAGGAAACTGAGGCTTAGAAAAGTTAAGTAAACAACCAAAGTCTATACAGCTAATAAAGGGCAGGATCAGGACTCAAGATGGAGGCCAGTTAGATGCCAAAGCCCATGCTCTTGACTGCCACTCTGCACTGGGCTAGTGCCCAGACTGACTGCCCCCTGAGGCTCACAAAGCTCTCTGTGATCTTGGTCCCTGACAGACTGTCCAGCCTCATTGCTTGTCACTCTCCCAGAAGAGCACTTAGCCATTTGAAAACACCACAGTTCTCTCAAAACACTATGCTTTCTTGCCACTTCATCCCTGTTGTGTTCTCGGCTGTAACATTTGTCCATGCCTTTCCCCACCCAAATGTGCCTGGAGAAATTTTACTCATTCTGGAAAACTCTGTTAAAGTCAGAGTTGACTCAATTTTCTATGAGAGGCACTGGCTTTTTTGTGTTCCCTTATCACATGCAGTGCTCACCTTAGGTTCCCACATGCAGCCTGTGGTTGCAACTTCGGCTCACATCTATTATCTGTGTTAGATCAGTGGTATTCAAAATGTTTCAATTGTGCCTTTAAAGTAAAACAATTTTGAACATATTCCATGTAAACAGTATAAATATGAAATATGGTATACGTATGTTTATGTACATGCTAATATTAATACTTTACATACATTGTGTAATATACCAAAAAGCAAATTTTAAAAATGAGATAAAAGATAAAATAAATGATATTTTAAAACTAGTTTTTAATTTAACTTTCTTTACGTATGAAACATTGTCATACGTGTCAATGACCAGAGGTTTTTTAGTGAGAACAATGTGATTGATGGATTTTATTTTTTTGAAAATCTTGGTATGACCCCATGAAGTGGAATGATTCAAAGGTCAAGTGAAATTTTAATGTATTTCAATGCTTGAGTTTAAAGATTTATAGCTGTAAAGGTAATCTCTTAATATATAGATGCACATTGAAGAAATGACTAGCTGATGATCATTTTTCATTCTTACCAATAATCCAATTATTTTTGTTGCAATTTGACCACTAGATTTTCACTTTCTATGATGTCTACCTTTTGTTCATACAAACTAATTGGAATAGACTACAATTTTATATTTCAGTGTTAAATCCTCCCTGTATGAAGATATGAAAGAGATGAAAGGGAAGTTAGAAGATATGAAAGGGAGTTAGAAGTTCTCTTTCCTAATTCAATATGTAGATATGACATTTTAAAGAATACACTTTAATAATTTTCAGCTGAAAATCACCCAATGATAGAAACATTTTCAACAGCTCTTTTCTAAACCTTCTCTATGCTCATTTATTTCTTTTTTAAAAGTTTCTTCCAAAGCAATTTGTTGTTCAGGGGCACATCATGTTGTTTATTCTTAAATATATGACAGGTGACCAACAAACTAAGAGCTGCTTATCATCCCAGAAAAGGTCAATAAATTTGGAACATTCATCTGTGAAATAAAACTGAAACATCCTTAAGTTCCACAATTCTTTAAAGGATTTTTGAGAGCTATAATCGAAACACAATGGTACAAATTTCTTTATGATACAAAAGCTTTTCCTATTCATTCCTTACATCATTGTAGCATGTTATAGAGGCTTTAGTGTTTTAAATGGTGTTTCTGTAAAATTAACCATGTTGATGGCATCTTGTAGCACCTTCATGCTTCTGTCTTTAATTTATTTTGCTAGATGTACTTGCCTACAAATAATGCACTGAGTGAATTTGATATACGGCACCTTCATAACCTTACCCTGGAATCTTTTTTTTTTGTCAAATCCTGTTAAAGCCAACTGCTCCATCAATGATTTTATGTTTTCCTTTAAAACATTGATTTTTTTTTTTTTAATTAGGCTTGGTGTGGGCTGGGAATAGCAGTTCTGAGAGGGATGGTCTATCCTATTGGAGGTGAAAAGGATTCGATGATTTTTTTACTGGACCAAATGCTATGATACAGTTACTAAACAGTGGACTACTGAATCATCCTGCTGAGATGTAGGGGGTGTGTGTGTGTGTGTGTGTGTGTGTGTGTTTTATGGAGCTATCTATGCTTTGGATGGTTGGGGTGGTGCTGAGATACAGAGCACCACTGAACAACTTGATCCTGATGAAAATAAATGGGAAGTAGTTGACAGCACATCTCTGTCACACTACTACTTTGGGTGCTGTGAAATACAAGGTTTAATTTATATAACTGGGGGCATCAGCAATGAAGGAAGAGAGCTTTGTTCCTTTGAAGTTCATGATCCACTTTCTAAGCATTGGTCTCCACTGCCTCCAGTGGGAATCAGAAGAGCCTACCTTGGGGTGGTTGCACTAAATGACTCCATCTATTCTTTTGGATGGTGGAATGAGACCCAAGACGCTCTTCATACTGTAGAAAAATACTCCTTCGAAGAGGAAAATTGGGTTGATGTTGCCTCAATGACGGTGTCAAGAGCAGGCACGTGTGCTGTGGTAGTCAATGGTCTTCTGTATGTTTCTGGAGATCGATCTTCCAGCCATGATTTCTTGGCCCCAAGCAACTTGGACTCAGTTGAAGTTTATAACCCTCATTCAGATACATGGGCAGAAATTGGTAACATGATCACTAGTTGTGAAGGGGGTCTTGCTGTATTGTGAAAAATAAAGCATGAGAGCAAAAGGAACGTTTTGAAAATGTAAGATCTGACCTTTTACAAAGCAAACATATTTGGTGATAGTACCCTCTGAAAAAAAACAAACCAAAACAACAAACATTGATTTTCTTGAATTAAATTCATTTACTTTCTAGAATTTCTCCCCAGTATCTTTTCTTATGGAATCCCCAATGAAGTAATTCCTTTATCTGTTTCACTATTGAAATAGAATCTAGAAAATATCATTCTGAGATATAGCAGAAACATGATCCTTTATCCAGCCTTACAAAAAATACATCATTTTTTAAAAAAAATATTAATTATGTATACCAATTTACTGATGTTTTCTTTCTTTGCATCATCAATGGCATTTACTTTTTAAAAAGTTTTGGTTTTCACCATATTGTAGCCATTTAAAAAATGTGTTCTCTTCAATTGATAGTGCCCTTTCAGAAAATTACATGAAAACAGCTTAAATGCCCATCAACCCAGGAATGGATTAACAAGCTCTGGTATATGTATTCCATGGAATACTATTCAGGCATTAAAAAAGATGGAGACTTTACATCTTTTGTATTAACCTTGATGGAAGTGGAACACATTATTCTTAGTAAAGCATCACAAGAATGGAGGAAAATGAATCCTATGTACTCAATTTTGATATGAGGACAATTGATGACATGGTGGGGGTGGGGGAGGGGGAGAGCAGAGAGAAAAAGAAGGAGGGAGGAGTGGGGAAAGGAAAAGCAGAGAGAGGGAAGGAGTGAGGGGGCAGGGTCTTGGTGTGTGCCACACATTTTGGGGGCAAAACACGATTGTAAGAGGGTCTTTACCTAACAAATGCAATCAGTGTAACCTGGTTTCTTGTACCCTCAATGAATCCCCAACAATAAATTAAAAGAAAAAAAAGCTATAACTATAGAAGGTTAACACTAAAAACAAATTAATCACCTCATATTTCACAGCCTGGAACTAAAAACAATCAGTACAATCTTAAAAATCAATATATAAAGGAAGACAAAGTTTCTGGAGTGTATGGACCCCACAACAAAAGGAAAACAGATTGATTTATAAATGTAGATTTATAAGTATTTGGGAGTATAATGTAATTTGCACCAATTCGCATGCCAACCCTGTTTTCTGCTCTCTAGGAAGGAGCCTCTGGGCTCTGGAACATGTTCATGCTCAGCCTCACAGCAGGGGCAGCACAGGGAGAGCTCCTGGGAAGCAGGCACTGACTCTGAGCAGCCACTTATCTGGCAGGTAGCAGCAGCTCTCAGCACAGTGAGCAAAGATGTGTATCACATGCACAGAAGGACACAGGCCGTCTCTTTTATTTTAATAATTTTTAATTAAAATCATAACTGTATACATTTATGGGGTTCAATGTGATCATTTGATATGCAATATGGAATGCTTAAATCAAACTGATTAACGTAGCCATCACCTTACTCATTTTTTGTGATAAGACATTTAAAATTTACTCTTAGTTATTTTGAAATATACCCTTGCATTATGCACATTAGGTGAGATCCCACCAAATGTTCTCCCTCTTCCCATTAATTCCCCTCCCCTTTTCTCCCTTCCCTCCTACACTCTCCCCCTTGCTAAACTATATTTGTGTTTTATCATTCATGTGAGTGTTATTTACATATTGGTTTCTTGATAGTATTGAGTACATTGGATACTTTTTTTCCCATTCTTGAGATGCTTTACTAAGAAGAATGTGTTTCAACTCCAACCAGGTAAACATACAGATATAAAGTCTCCATCTTTTTTTATTCCTGAATAGTATTCCATGGTCAAGGAAAATATTTTTTGAGGAAGACTCCCCTGGTCATTGCAGGAATAGCAAAAATAACAGTGATTTGATCAACCCCACTAAGGGCACAACAACCAAATCAAACAGACGGCCTTCGGAATGAGAGAACACAAAGACCATCTCAACACCAACTGATAAAACAATCTCCAGTCATGGGCACTCTGGCTGCATGTGACAACTGTCTGAACACAGAAATAAGTACCAGATTCCTAGATTCAACAGGGGCAGTAAAACCTGAGGTTCTCACAGTCTAGGGCCATGAGCAAGTATGGAAAATGCAAGGCATATTAATTTATTCAAGTGCTTGAAGAGGAGGTGGGGGAAGAGAGCTTAACTGATCTATGAAAATGCAGCAAGGTAAAGGGGCAAAAACTCCAATGGAGATTATCCAGACATGTTCTCCTTAGCAGAGTCAAAAGAAGCAGAGTAGATTCTTCTTGGCTTGGAGTTATTCATGGAGGATGATTCTGCCTCCATGAGATGAGTGTTCCCCATCACTGGACTTTCTAGATCCTGCTCTACCAGTATGGTTCATGCCCACCTAACAAATATTCTCATCTCCACAGGGTGTTCTCTATCTCTCTCTTTCCCCTTCTTCTCCAACACCAGGGACAGGAGTATGGTTTTTATAATAGGAGAGTGAAAACTTTCACAGTCAAAAACTATCATTTCTCCATATTTGGGCAATCCTAAAGATTTTAAAGGCCCTTTCTGCTGTGGGTTAATCAACATTCTGCACATGACACATTTTACAAAAGAAAGGACAATAACTCTTTCATTGCCTGGCAATGTCACTGCTAGTGACATCAACCTTGGAAAGATCCCAGCTGAGTGCAGCCATTCATTTCACATCTTCTGGGCTTCTCAGAGGCCTCAGCAAATTGTTTGCACACAGAGTCCCTAGGGGAAGCTGACAAGAGCACAAGGAAAGAATGATGCAAGTTGCTAAAAGTCAGTAAGCCACAGAACACAAAACACTAGTAACATTTCACTTTCAACAGAACAATACCAATGCCAGTGACTAGGGAGCCCAAATCCCAGGGTTGCCAAGCTTCCAAGTATGAATGATTGACCTGTAGGGAAATAAGTACAGGTGGAACAGCACTGAAACTTGCAGGAGTTCAGGAGAATCTCACATAGGGCTTTTTCAGGAGCCAATCAAATGTCCATGAAGCCTAGTCAAAAAGAGTGCCTCATGTTTTTTAAAACAACATTGTGGAGATGTAGTCAGATACCATAAAAGTCCCACCAGTAGATTCTACAATTCAGTGGCTTTTACTATATTCACAAATACTACCTTTTTGACAGTATATGGTTACTCCCATCTTGTTCCATGCTATTTAACTTTTCCTGTGTGTGGACCAGCCCACCTTGATGTGCACAGGTGTGGGCCGAGCAGCCAGGCTGCTCAAGACACCCCCCATGAGGTCCTTGGCCTGCAGAGAGGACAGAACTCCCATCATAGCCCCAGATCAATGCTGTTCTATGAGCCACAGTGTGAAACAGCTCAATGGAAAGAAAGGTACCATTGTCTGTCCATTGTTTACTTACGTTTGCGATCAGGTAACACAAAGCATTGGCTAAAAGGAGCCAGGAAAACAGCTCTTTCATGGCCATTCGTTTTCTTCTCAGGGCTTCCTCAGGTCCCCAGAAAAGAGGGCAGGTGGGTCAAGGTGTGCAGAGGAGAACAGAGGGGTTTGGGAATGGGGGGAGGGTAGTAATTGGGGGAGGAGAAGAAGGTGTGGAGGAAAGAGGGATGTTGAGCCTCTGGGAAGAGGAGGGGAAGGGGGTTTCTGTGAAAGGATTGGGGTCAAGTGAAGTCCACCAAGGAGTAGGAAGAGGGAATAGCCACAGGTAGGGTGTGAACAGTAAAGCAGCAAATCAGATTAAGGGTCCATCAAGTGAATAAGGCAGGATATGTGAGGGCCACAGAGCTCTGTGACCCTTCAAAACTCTGTCCTTTATGGTTGCTGCTCCAGCAACCAGATGCTTTATACTCCCTACCCCCCTCACCCCCCAGTGCATCACAGTGGACACCCTGTGACCTCACCCTTTGTGAGGCACACCCTTCCCCACCCAAGCCGGATCAGCTGCTGTCCCGAGGACAGGTCATTTCTGGATGTTTGCTAACCTTTTGATTTTTCATCCTCCTCAACTCAGCTCTCCTGTTCTGGCTTCTGGGCCTTTCATTCCTTTGGGAACTCCCAAGGGTTCCCATGGTCAATCTTGGCTGCAAAACATAGAAAGTGAGTGGTGACAGCACCTCAGGAAGGATCCAGCACACAAGCAGAGTGGGAGGGTGCACGCTCCTCTCTCCACAGGCCACATGATAATAAACAAAACACCAATAAGATGTGAAGATTCTAAATCATATTTATTAGCTAACATCTTTCCATGTCACAAGTGCTCAAGACACATTAATGTTAAGAATGTAGGCTATACTTACAAAAATTAAATCTATTTTTGGTACATAAAGCAAATCTCAGTATATTTCAGAGGAATAATATCACAATTTATGTTTCTGATAAGGTAATTGTGCTAGAATTGATAATAAAACGCTACCTAAAAATTTCCATTGGGTTGGAAATTCAGAAGTATTCTTTAAAATAAATGTGAGATAAAAATCCAACATTAAAAGCAAATATATTTGAACCTAATTATATGGTAATGTGGTAATAAAATGTCTCTTTCTGGGCTAGGAATTCCACATTGTGGAACAATTTCACATCTCCTCTGCCTAACAGACATTTTAATATCTGAAACAGGGTTGAGTGTGCCATTTGCCTATGTCCCCTTTCAACCTGTGAGCCTGGATTATAATTTTAAGCATAAATCTACCTAATGGGTACTATGAACACTATTTGGGTGACAGGCACAGCTATGGCTGAGTGTCAAACATTACAAAAGCAATCCATGTAAGCTAAAACATTTGTACTCCCTTAATGTTGTCCATGTTTAAAAAGCTACAAAATAGCCTCTTTTACTCTGAAGGTTCCTTATTTGCTTTGTTTATCATGTCCTTAGCTGTGCAGAAGTTTTTAAGCTTGATCAGGTCCCATTTATTTATTTATTTATTTTTTGTTGCTGCAATTGCCAATGGGGTCTTCTTCAGAAAATCTTATCCCAGGCCAGAATCATCAAGAGCTCTTCCCACACTTTCTTCTAATGTGTTTATAGTTTTTGTCTTAGATCTAAATATTTTATCCAGCATGAGTTAATTTTTGTAAAGTGGTAAGGAATGTGGGTTGAATTTAAGACTTTACCATGTGGCCACCTTGTGATATTGCCTAACCTCAGTGAGCCTTGCCCACATTACAAAGACCCAAAGCTGTAGATTCTGGTCTGGGTGCCAAGAAAGGGAACACTTATACACTATTGGTGAGATTGCAAATAAATATGGCTTTTTGGGAAAGAAGTATGGAGTATACTCAAAGAGCAAAAAGTAAACTTCATTTGATCCTGCAAGATATAGCAGCAACCCAACTGACCATCAACCCACAAATGGATTAATAAACTGTGTATAACATGGAATACTATTCAAGAATAAAAAGATAGAGACTTTACATCTTTTGTGTATACTTGGAGGGAACTGAAGAACATCATCCTTAGTAACGTATCTCAAGAATGGAAAGGGAAGCACCGCACGTCCTCAATACTAATTTGAAACTAGTAGATGAACAATGACAAGTCCACACATGAGAAAAACACAATTAAATTCAACAAGGGGGGAAAGGTCTCTGTAGGCTCCCACCTAACAGGTAGAGGGGAGGATACGTGGCACACCTCGTAGGTGAAGGACTAAACTATAGTTCAGATGTTAACTAACAAACTCAACAATGTAACTTAACCGTGTACCCTTATATTAATCTGAAATTTACAGAATAAATACATACGTAAAATTTCCATGAGCCAAATGTGTTTTTTACCTCATGGCACACTTGAACCTACAGTTAAACTTATGTATAGCACACTTAAATTATATTGATCAAAGAAAAAAAGAGTGAAAAAGAATATACTTACTATTTGAAGATACTGGTTTTAAAAAAATTTTGTGGCATACCTAAGATCCTTTCACAGCACATCATTTTGCTGCAGCTCACTGGTGTAAATTACTGGTGTAAACTATATATAATGGAAGCACAGGTAGGTAGGAATTGAACTCAGCTCTGGAGGACTTTTCATCCCATATGAATTTCTCTTCTTAAGAAACTTACAAGTTTTTCCTAACAAATATGCTCTTCCTTCATTTCACTACAGATGTTCTCAGAGCTTTACAAATGAGCTGAAACAAACAGGGATTTTCTGCTTCTGCCTTTGTTTTCTATAGTAAGAAACAGAATGTGCCTCAGGAATAGTTTTAATTATTACTTGCTACAGGTACACCTGAGGGGCATCACCCAGCACAAAAATGGTTTCTGCACAGCTCCCACATAAACCCTGGTGGCCTTGTCCTAATCATTTAGCAACAGGAGAGGAGACTTTTAAAACTGCTTTTAAAGGTTTGGGCTCAATAGGTTTGCCAGATAGCAAACAGCTCAGCAGATCAGGTGAGAATAATTTCTGAAAAGACTGGGATATCTGTTTCTTTCCAACGTTATTATGTCGTGTAACTACTGGCAGGAGATACATGACACTGGGGAGGCATCAAAGGGGTCTCTGTGTACACACTGTACCAGGAGTTGCTACCTTAACTTTGTCCCTTCAATGACTGGCACCATTAAATAATAGTTTCCGTACTTCTTTCCAAAGAGGTTGTATTAGTTTACAGTCCCACCAACAGTGTAAAATTGTTCCCCTCTGTGCACATCCAAGCCAGCATCTGCAGCTTTGGGACTTTGTGATGTGGATTAATCTTACTGGGCTTAGGTAATATCTCAAGGCGGTTTTGATTTACCATTACCTGATGATTAGGGATGATGAGCATTTTTTCCATAGGTTTGTTAGCCATTCTTTAATCTTCCTTAGAGAAGGTTCTATTCATGTCTTTTGTCCAATGATAGACGGGATTGTTGGCTCTTTTCTTTCTTGATTAATTTGAGTTCTCTGCAGATCCTAGATCTCAAGCCATTGTTGGATTCATAATATGCAAATACCTTTTCCCATTCTATAGATTGTCTATTTGCTTTGGTTGTTGTCTCCTTAGCTATACAGAAACTGTTCAGTTTAAGTGCCATTTATTTATTTTTCTGTTTGGCTCACCTTTTGTGTATGGGACACAGCACCAGAGGGACTCTACCTACCAAAATCAAGTATTTTGACCTGGTTTTTTGTACCCACACATTAACCTGAAATAAATTTACTTTTCTTTCTTTCTTTCTTTCTTTGCAGTTTTTTGCCGAGGCTGGGTTTGAACCCGCCACCTCCGGCATATGGGGCCAGCGCCCTACTCCTTTGAGCCACAGGCGCCACCCAGTAAATTTACTTTAAAAAAAAAAAATAGTTTCCCAAAAGGAAAAAAACTATAATCAACTGAAAAATCTCCCTTTTCAATAGCATTTTCCAAAATCACTGATGTTAAAAGGGCAAACAAAACAAAACAGGAGCAGCATCACTGTGATATGTTTATTCTTTCCTTTATAATGGGTACAAGATGAAAATTTTTAATTAAAATAATACCCTGATTATGGCAAACAGAACTGGACAGGCAGAAAAATATACACTTCCAAAAAAGGAGAAAACATAAACAACCAGAAAATGGACCTTCAGTAAAACTAAACTAGTTTTCTAATTTTGAAAAAGAGGACAGTTTTGAAAGTTGACTTTTGCAGAGGCTCCTTAAAGGACAACACTGGTCACCATGGAGGAATAATGCTCCCACATGGTGACCAGGGAAGCTGGTCACTGCCAGGCCACATATCAAAACTTTCAAAGCCACACTAACATGCAGAGGTACACCAGCTTGTTTTAGAAAGTGCACTCTTTTCAAACATGTATTTATTAGCAAAGATATAGTTGTGCAATGGTACTTTCCATATTTTTAAAAAAGCTTAGCTTTGACAAGTCTGAGATAGCATAAAAATTTGCTGAACTAGTCTTAGGCACACCAAAACACTAAACTTCCTTACCACAATCCTTTGCGATAAAAAAAAGGAAATCAAGCATAAGCTTCGAAAACTATCCTGGGTGCTTACTCTCACCAAGACAGCAGATTCAAGACCCACAAAGCAGAACAAGGACCCAGCCCTGCCTCCCAGGGTCCCTGAAGAGATACAGAACTGCCTGACCCCACTGCGACCCTCTGAAGCCTCCCACTTGGATCTGCCTCCCTGAGACCCAGCAACTTTACCTGAAAGGTGGTAATGCCACCATCCTGGGCTCTGCAGGCAACCTGATCTCAATATAAAGAGGCCTGGAAAGAGGAAAAAACTCTAAAACTCAAGAATTCTCTCTCAAACTGCAGTCTCCTTGGCTCACTTATTGTCTGTGGGAATACACAGGACACTCCACCAGAGACCACCTGCAGAGGCCTCCTCAGGCCCACAGAGGGAACTGGTTTGCCCTTATATTTTCTTTGGCATTCTGTGTTTATCCAAAGTTTTCAAGCATGAGATGAAATCATCTAAGGCCTCAGGAAATCATCTAAGGCCAAATCCTGAGCTACCACCAACAGGGTGTCGATGCCCAGTAAAGAGAATGCTGTTCAGATAAGGGATTTTGGGGTGGGTTTTTTGTTTCTTCTCAAGATCAACATGAACTTCAAGGAAACTGAAAAGGAAACTTTCAGTCACATACTAGAGCCACCATATTCTGAAGAACCACTTGGGCTGGTGTGGGGATTACAGAGTTCATAAAACCTAGTAATGCTCTAGAAACAAAATCCAATTTCCAGGCAGTTTTGTCAAGATACTTAAAAAAGTGACTTTATTGATACTCTGCTAGGATAGCACATCAAAGAACACAAGAGAATAAAAACAAGGTTTGTCTCTTAAACCTCCACAGTGGGTTTTACGGTGAGTGCAGGAATTAAATTATGATAGAAGGAGCTACGTTTACTAAAGGATAGACTAGCTAATCAAAAATACCATTTAGCTGATTTCATTACTTTCAGAAATCTGCTTTACACAATAGACACTTAGAAATAATTTCTTTTAGTCATCAAATATTGAAACTCCTTTAAGATTGAATCTTATCAGATTAGTTAAGCAAGAAATTTGAGGACATTTCACAATGACTGTGAGTCTGCTTTATTGTTCTTTTTTTTTTTTTTTTTTTTTGAGACAGAGTCTCAAGCTGTTATCCTTGGTAGATTGCCCTGGTGCCACAGCTCCCAGCAACCTCAAATTCTTGGGCTTAAGCAATTCTCTTGCCTCAGCCTCCCAAGGAGCTGGGATTACAGGTGCCTGCCACAATGCCCCACAATGCCCGGCTATTTTTTTTTTTTTCTGGTTGTAGTTGTCGTTGTTGTTTGGCTGGCCTAGTCTGCATTCAACCCCACCAGCTCCAGTGTATGTGGCTGGGGCCCTAGCCACTGAGCCTGCCTTAGAGTTCTTACACAGGCAAAAGCAGAAAACAAGTATATACATTTGAAATTGTCAGACTCCATTTATGTATGTTTTAATCCAATCTGCTTCATTTCCTGCAAAGTTGCATATGTAGTTCATTTGCTCTACTCCTGAAGGTACCGAAGGGCACTGTCACCTGTCCTCTGGATGAGGAAAGTTCAGCCAAGTTCACCTTCAAGCACACCTTATTGCTGCGAGCAGTATCTGGCACCCAGCGACTCTGAAGCACACCCTGATACTGGAATGCCAGGCTGCCCTGGGCCACCCTGAGCCGCAGGACCCTTCCAACCCCTTCCCCTTCCACCAGGACTCACCTGGCTCCTGGTCCACACACTAGTCACCTTCATCTTGACTCAGGCTCCACACAACATCCACCTGGCTGAGTCCCTTGGCCATCCAGGGGCATGCAGGACAGAACCTAAGGGCTTGCTGCTCCTGAGGATGGGTGTGGCAGGTAGGAAGTCAACCTCTGGGCAAGGAAGCAGTGCAGACCTGCCACCTGCTCCGCCGCACCTGAGGTTCCTGGGGAGCCGGCAGGTCCCTAGAGGAGAAGCCCCCAGTAGAGCGGGCACCTGGTGACTTGGTGGTGGCCAGAGCCCCGGGATGAGCAGCTAGAGCCATCTGGACCAGCGGCCAAGCCAGAGGAACCGTCCCCCTCCCCAGGGCGTCAGTAGACAGGATCTGCACTCAGGAAAAGGTCGCACCTCCTCCCGCACCGGCTAAACTGCGTGGCCGCCCCCACGCCATCTATTCCCAAAGCTCGCCCCACTGGGATCCCGGGACACCGAGGGACGTGCCCCTCAATTGGCACACTAAAGCCAAAGCGCGAGGTGGAGTGGGGTTTGCTAGTGGTCCTGAGGCGCTCCCTGGGGGAGGAGGAGGGACAGGATCCCTGGTCGCGGACCTGAGAGGCTACAGATCCTGGCCTCCTGACAGTCAGGGGCGGTGGCCAGCGGTCCGACTGGTTCTAGGAGGAAGTGGGGGCTCCCACTTGGTCGCCCAGCCCCACACCTGGGCAGAGGTGAGCCCCTCGCTGCCCCCGTCTGTAGCCACTGTAATCATCCCCTGAAATGACAGGAACTCCAGCCCTGGTTCTACCACGCCAGCGGTGGCGGCAGCAGCTCCTCTGGGAGAGGCAGGTGCTTCACACCCACAGCAGCTCTCCATAAACTTTCCTTGGGAACAGGTCGGGCCGGGGTCGCAGGGCGGGCGTCCCCACCAGGCTGCAGGCCCCTCCCGCCACTCACTCCAAGCCGCTTAGCCCGCACACCTTGCAAGAAGCAGAAGGAGAAACCTGACCTGCAGCTGCTGGAAATCACGGCGCAGCCAACACTGAACCCTGGATCCCACGGTGCTCGCCATCGGGAGACACATTGTGACGGAGCGAGAGGCTGACAGGGGGCTAAGCTCTGGAACCTCCACGGAGGACTCACTGCAGCGGCACCAGGCAGATCGGAGCAGGAGCTGCTGCCCGAGTTTTGTCTAACAGTGCCAGCACCACAAAACGTCACCTTTTAAAACTTTTAGAAGTGATCAAGGAATACAGCAATGTCTCAGGCTACAAAATCAACACCCTTAAATCTGTAGCCTTCATATATACTAACTATAGCCATGCTGAAAAAACAGTCAAGGACTCTATTTCTTTCACAGTAGTGC
>CAUYRH010019914.1:0-13131 GCA_963574655.1 Perodicticus potto | reverse complement strand
TTTTTGGTTGCAGCCATCATTGTTGTTTGGTGGGCCCAGGCTGGATTCGAACCCGCCAGCTCAGGTGTACGTGGCTGGCACCTTAGCCTGTTGAGCCACAGGCGCCGAGCCGATTTTTTTTTTTGAGACACAGTTTCACTGTGTCGCGCTCGGTAGAGTGTTGTGGCATCACAGCTCACAACAACCTCAAACTCTTGGGCTTAAGTGATTCTCTTGCCTTAGCATCCCAAGTAGCTGGGACTACAGGCACCCGCCACAACTCCTGGCTGTTTTTTGGTTGTAGTTGTCATTGTTGTTTAGCTGGCCCAGGCCAGGTTTGAACCCACCAACCTTGGTGTATGTGGCTGGCACTGTAACCAGTGAGGGATGAGTGCCAAGCCATATGTGCACATTGTTTCACTTGCATTTTCTTAAATAACAATTATTACATTGGATGGGATGAAAATCAAAAACTTGCACTTCTGAAGTCATTACTGCAAGACTGTGGTTGCTCTTTGTGGGACAGGGACTCTGGGTATCAGGGGATAGCATAGTTTCCTGGTGCTCATTTTCTCCCTTTTCTGTTTTCTTTTCCTGAGGTTAAGTCTTTATAATAGGGATTATATTATTAAGGCATTTAACCCCATGTTAGGTGAGTGCACATGTGTCTTAGATGGAAATCTCTTGTTCACTCTTGGTTCCAGTTCTTAATTCATTTCATTTGATTTTCCTGTGGTTGAAGGAGGAACTAACTTGCTCTTCTCACATGTAAGCATCATCTTTAAAGGACTAACACTCCAGGCATCTTGGCTAGGAAGAAGCCTGAGAAGGAAACCTAGGGTTAAAGTTTTACCCTCACATGGGAGACTGAAAATGAAACAAGCTGTGACTTCTGGGGGCACCAGAGTGGGGCACTAGGAGCCAAGAAGGAAAGTGAACAAGAATAGGGGGAGCATATTATTTGGTTGACTCCAAGATGCCATTGTTTATAGGTTGTACCTTTTTTTTTTCCTTCTGCCCTGCTTTCCTCCTTGGAGATTCTGCCCGTCTCTCCCCCTCAGCCCCCCACCTTGCCCTACCCACTGTGCCTCCCCAGACTTCCTGACCACCATAAGCTTATTTTTAACTATTTCTTCCTTGAAAAGTACCACTCCACTGACTCAGAATGTGAACTCCTCCCTTGTTTTCACTCTGAACATCCTTTTTTCCCTGGGCTAACCACTCTCCTCTACCTCTAAAAGCTCTGGAAAATTAGCAGCAATAAGGAGCCTTCCATTTCACTTAAAACCCTTTCCTACCTTGAGCTCTCCAAAAATAACTAGCAGGACAGAGAACAGAGGAGAAATGCCTTTCTTCTGAGCAGGTAAAGGCTGGGCCAAGTGGGACTGGCACCATCTTGTTAAATTCAACTGCCCCAGGTTTTGAGGGCCACTTCCGGCAACTTAGGATCTGGTATAGGGATGGATTATGGCATATGATGGTAATATACTATCTTGGCCTCACCCAGCACAAAAACTCTAGGTTCTGGGAATACCAGTTGAACCTGGAAAAAAGCCCCAAGGCCAAATAAACAATAAATAGCCTCCTCCTACCCAGCTTTATCACCCTTTCTCCTTACCACCTGGCCAGTTGCCTCACACTGTGGCGGTAGGAGACCAGGGAAGCGCTCACTTCCTTCCCTGAACTCCAGCCCAGCCAGGGCACCATTTTTGAAATGAGCCATGAAAGAAATTCTGCTTAATTAACTATGCCATCAATAATAGGGTGTATCCCAACCTAGAGATGTTACAATAGCAGGGAAAAAATTAGAATTTAAGGCATTTGGAACTTAACAAAGATTCATAGAGAGTAGAACGGAGACCATTCTGAGAGTTATGTTTCTGTTTGGGTGAAATGACAGTGAAACCAATTCTATTCTGTATCATTTCACCCCACCTCAGGTCTGGATAACAGAGAAGCTTGTGTAATATTAAAAGGATGTATTTAAATTTATGTAATTACTCTATTCTTGACCCCTTTTTTGCTGGATAAGAAAATCAAATTTCTACCCCATCTAGATCTTAAAGTAGGCTTTGGAGGCTTTCTGACAAGTCATTTCTTATTATCTAGGGGAATTTTCTTGTATTTAGCTAGAGTATCTACTATATCCACAGAAGTATGCCAGATGTGGGTTTGATTTTGGTAGGTTTTACTTTTATTAATTTGCAAAAGAATTGTTTAGAAGGCTGGAACATACAAAAAAGATAAAAATTTGTCATAAAAATGTTGTACATGCATTATTTTATTATATTAATACATGTCTTAAAACATTTTCCATGTATAAACTCAAAGACAGGAAACAAGTGAGATTGTTTTCAAAACTAGCCTCAGAAGTTACCTTGAAAGGTATTGTATGAGACCATGGGCATTAAATATTAGTAATCAGGAGGCAAGAGACAAAGCCTTACATATCCAGCTGTGAGACTGTATGTAAAGTTTGCTGTGGATCATTGATTCAAAGACATGCACTTCACATTTTAGCATATCTGAAATGGGAAAACATCTAGACATTGATATGGTATAGTTAATTGGCAGTAAGTTTTCATTGTGTTTTACAATCAATGACATCTTAGAGTCCATGAAATAGGTATAATTTTTAAAAATGGGAGGATTTAGTATTATAGATGTTTGTAGGACCTGTACATATAGGTACTTAAATTTTGAGTACTTGATTATTCTGTAACAAAATGATTGACAAGAAGTGATTTGTAAGTTCTTCCTTGTCAGTCTGAATAATGTGCATTTTAAACATTGATTCAAGTTCATTTCAGCTGAATAAATTTTGATAAACTAAGTTTTGACAGCTGTTTAAATATTGGAAAAGGGATATTCAACATTTTTCTTAAACCCTGAGAGCTTTGTTCAAGCTATTTGAGGCTTATTTGGGGGTTCTGTTTCTGGTTCAGTAATGATGAAATGTGTTTTTAAAATTATTGATGTCTTCAAATTTATAGTAAATTGACCAGTATGTTGTATTTCTTCTCTACTTAATTAAAATTTAAATATTTTCTAAGTAATTTTAATTTGGTAGACCTCTGTACTTTTTAAAATAGGCCAAATTAGTATTTATTTGAATATCTTAGATTTGTAGCTTTATTTCACATATCACCTACCCCACCTAACAAGAGCAATTAATTTGAGCACTTGGTGCCAAAGAAAATTATAAAAGGTCTGCATTTCTTCCCCTTAAGCCGAAGCAGTACTGCAGCTTACAGAGCGATTTTTCTTTAATGTCTGTCTGTGTTAGCGTCGTATTTGCATGATGGCTTCCCACTGTCAGGGATACCATTCAGAAAAGGGTTTGGTGTTGCATACTTGTTAGAGTGAGTTCTCCATTTCTAATTAAAGCACACATCTGGAGGTGCTCAAAAAAAATTAGTGCAGTTACCCTTGAAAATGGCGTGTGTGACTTTTTCACTTCAGACCATCTTTTATATAACCAGACACATGGCATTGAATTTGGTTTCTCTTGTCTTTCTCCCCCACAGAGCTTCTCCCATTTTCATGTTGCACTTCGTACAAGGCTTACCACAGAATGACTTGCAACGGTATGCATTTCATTTTGAAGGTTGCCTTTATCAAGTAACTTCTGTAATTCAGTACCAAGCAAATAATCATTTTATAACATGGATTTTAGATGCTGATGGTAAGTATTTAAAGGTTTCCTTCTATGATAATAGGCATGGAAACTGAACTCTTTGTTTTGTTTTATTTTTTTTGAGACAGAGCCTCAAGCTGTCACCCTGGGTAGAGTGCTGTAACATCACAGCTCACAGCAACCTCCAATTCCTGGGCTCAAGCGAGTCTCCTGCCTTTGCCTCCCAAGTAGCTGGGACTACAGGCGCCCGCCACAATGCCAAGGCATTTTTTGGTTGCAGCCGTCATTGTTGTTTGGTGGGCCCAGGCTGGATTCGAACCCACCAGCTCAGGTGTACGTGGCTAGCGCCTTAGCCCATTGAGCCACAGACGCCGAGCCCTTTGTTTTGTTTTAAATGACAAACTTTGCCTTTGCTCTTTCTAGTTTTGCCTTTGCCTTTAATTTTCCTCCGCTCACCCCTTCTATTAAAACTTTGGTGGCTTCTGTATCCTTCCTAACTTTTTCCTTCTCTAATGTTGTGTGTAACGGATATATGTACGCATGTGTATATTTCTTTATTTGACAAAGTTTGAGATTATATATTGTTATTTACAGTATGCTTTTTCCACTTACCATTTTTGCTTTTATTTTTTAACATCTGTTTCTGCAACTATTAAACATTAGGTAGCCCTTCTGTCATCATAAAATAGAATATCTGAAATCCGTAGTTTACTGACGGCCACAATTAAGGTAAAGCTTTATTTAAATAATTAAGCTTTCAATAGAAGGCTAAATAAGTACAGTTTAAATTTTGGGAATTCTTCTCTTCCATGTGTCACGTATGGTTAATATTGAGTTTGCTTTCTTAATGATGTTCATTTTGTCTTAGACAAGGTAACTCAATCCCCTTAAGGTGTTATATCAGGCCTTTGGTAATGGCTCACTTGATATAACCATTTTCTACTGTGTGGGCACCTTTCATATTTTTTATTTTCCTTCTGGGGATAGCTTGGGTGGATGACACAAACTATAAAATGGAGCTTTGTAAACCGAAACTTGCATTATAACCTTCAAGTTTTCCCTTGTTTCAGAATTCGAAAGTAGTTCACAATAACATAAACTAACTTATTTAAACTTTCCAAGTAATGAAAGATTCACTTTACATGCAGCATGGTTTCCGGTCTGACAGCATATAAAAATCATTTGGTTAGCATATAAAAAAATCTTGGGGATTGACACAAATAACGATATTATTTTCAAAGTTCCTTATGTAGTTATTATGTGATTCTAATGTGCTCATGTGGTGGTGAAACCACGTAGGCAATCAAAAAATTTTCAAAGTTTTAATGAGTATATAATGAAAGTAGATTGAGGTAGTTGAAAAGGCTGTATCTACATAAAGCGCGTACATAGTGAGTAGTTTTATTTGTTTGTATGTGGAGAGGATTAGCAGGTTTCTGAATATAGATTATCCTTAGTTCTTAAATTCTTCCCTTGACATCTATCATCTCATTCCCACTTGAAAAATGCAGAAATAGAAGCTCAGGGATAAAACAAGAGTTAAAACAAATGTTGATCTTTGAGGTAACAAGCTTCATTTATCTTGAAAATTTATATATATGGGTGCAGCGCCTGTGGCTCAAAGGAGTAGGGCGCTGGCCCCATATGCCAGAGGTGGCGGGTTCAAACCCAGCCCCGGCCAAAAACTGAAAAAAAAAGAAAAGAAAATTTATATGCATATGGAACAACTTATTCTATTGTTGATGTTGGATCAATTAGGCGGTACTGTATTCTAAGTCCTAAAAATTTCTGTGAGTATTATTGGAAAGCATGTAAATTATCCAGAAAATTGCCTCAGTTTTTCAAATTTCTGAATATTTTAGTCTATAACTTTTGTCAGAGAAGTATGGTGATGGGACAAGGCCATGTTTTAATGTGTTCCTTTGGTGGGGATTCAGTGATACAGCAGTTAAAGAGGCCAGAAGAAAGTTAACCTAGCATGGTGGATTTTGAATGTCTAAACTCCTTCGCTTTCTTTCCCATCAGGAAGTTGGTTGGAATGTGATGACTTAAAAGGCCTACATTCTGAAAGGCATGAGAACTTTGGAGTTCCTGCTTCAGAGATACATATTGTTATTTGGGAAAGAAAATCACCTCAAGTGACAGAGAAAGAAGAAGCTGCTTGCCTTCTGCTTAAAAAGCCCAGTGATCACCATGCTTTCAGTGATGAGAAACTAGTGTCTTCAGGTTCCAGTGGTGAGAAAACAGTGTCTTCAGCTTCCAGTGGTGAGAAACCAGTGTCTTCAGCTTCCAGTGATGAGAAACCAGTACCTTCAGCTTTGTGTTCTGTGGGTAATGATCCCTCATCTGAAACAACCTCGGTAATTCACACCCCAGATATGTCAGTTGCTCCTCAAACTATTCCACAGGGCAAAGTTGTAGCTCATGGAGATCATTTACTTTTAAGTCCAAAAGTTTTGGATGACAGTAATATTTTACCTTTGACACTTGAAGAAACTATCCAGAAAACTGCCTCAGTTTTTCAGTTTAACTCTGAAGCTTTCCTGTTAGCAAATAAACCTGTGGCAGAAAATATAGGAATTGTCAAAACAAATACCTTGCAGTCACAAGAATCACTGATGACTTCTTTAGTATCAGCTCCATGTAAAGAAAATCTTATCCACGACCAGTTTGTGGATTTAAACTTTCCATCTCAAGTTGCAAATTCAAGCATGCAGCCAGTACAGCTGAATACAGAAGATGCTGTAATTGCTATGTCTGTAGGTAATATTCATGCTGCTGGTCTCATACAGGAAATGAAGCCAGTAGAAATTGAGACAGATGCTCAGTTAAAACAATTCCTTACACCAAAAACTGAACAATTAAAATCAGAACAAGCTATATCTCAGGTATCTAATTTAAAGAAAAAAGAAACTGCTGCAGATGCTCCAAATGTAACAGCTGAGTCATTACAGAGTCAGCCTGTGAAAGAAAATCAAAAGAAACCATTTGTGGGAAGTTGGGTGAAAGGCTTATTAAGCAGGGGTGCTTCTTTTATGCCACCTTGTGTTTCAGCTCATAGTAGAAACACTATAAGTGATTTGCAGCCTTCAGTTAAAGGGGCAAATAATTTTGGTGGCTTTACAACTAAAGGAATAACCCAGAAGGCTAGCCGGGTATCCAGGAAATCTAGGGGTAAAGGTAAGCCTCCTCCAGTGAGTAGGCCTCCACTAAGCCCTCCATCGTCCAGTAGCACTGCTACTCACCCATGTGCTAACACCACTGCTGCTTCCGCAGTTGCGAAGAAGGATGAAAGTGCCTCATATGGTGCTCACCTCAACCACAATTCTCATGGAAATGAAAATTGTGTTTCTTCAGTAAACCATGGAGGCTCAGTTGAAGATCAGATTCGTAAACTTCGCCTAAAACTTCTTAAAAAACTAAAAGCAAAAAAGAAGAAATTAGCTGCTCTTATATCTTCCCCCCAAAGTGGAAAACTTCCAAGTGAAAATTTAGAGGAAGTGCCCCAGGGTGGGTCTCCAAATGATTGTGAATCTATAGAAGACTTGTTAAATGAACTGCAGCATCAAATTGACATTGCAGATAAGAAGGCTGGATACACCACTGTTTCTGGTGTTTCCCCGTACAGTAGTCAAAGTCATGAAGAAATTTTAGCAGAATTATTGTCTCCTACAACTGTTGTTTCAACAGAGCTATCAGGGAATGGGGAAGCTGACTTTAGGTATTTGGAAATGGGAGATAACAGTATACCGGCTCCAGCACCTGGTGAATCAAACAGTATTTCTCAGAACACATATCTGGGACAGGATCATATTTATTGCAGCCCCACCAAGAAAAATCCACATGAAGTTCAACCAGACTCCTTAACAAATAATGCCTGTGGTAGAGCATTGAACTTGGAGAGTCCCTTGAAGAATGATATTTTTGATGAGTTTTTTTCCACCTCATCATTAAATTCTTTAGCAAATGATTCATTAGACTTACCTCATTTTGATGAATATCTGTTCGAGAATTGTTAAATGCTTGCTAACTCTTTAATATTTATTATTACTCTTAGAAAAACTGTGTTTTCAAGTTGTGTTTATATACTTGTGTTTATAGTGTTAATAGCCATGAACAAAATGTAAGCAATTGAAGGTTTTACCTTTAGTTCTGCCCTTGGAGCATGTGATCTGTTTTACAAATTAAAATTATCAGGAATGTGTTCCCTCATGGGTTTCATTTTGTACTTGCAAGAGAATGAGAATTTCAGAATATTTTTAAAAGATAAAAAGTGTATATTTAGTTTCTGGCAGTTGTACAGCTGGATTTATCAAATTGCAAGATTTGAAATTTTGGTCACATTCAGGAGTTTATATAAACTTAAGTTGTCATATGTGGTAGATGAATGCCTGACAGTTTTCCTTGGGGTTGTTTGTATACTTACTCTAGTAACAGTGCTGTGGGATGTAAACTTCCTCCATACCACCTGTCTCCTTTGTCTCTTTAGAAAGGATGTCAGAAAACCTTACTACTTTAAGTAATGTTAAATGATCAATAAATGATCTTTAATAGGAAAAAGTAATCTATTTTCATGATAATGTGCAAAATTTTACATGTTACCACTATCATGAATGCTATCTTTCTTTTCCCAAGATGGTTTTATAACCAAAGTGACACCATTTAACATCCTGTTTTGGGAGAGAGTAATAACCAGCACTTCTAAGGCTTGCTATTATGTTGGGTTCTGTTATATATATGAGACAGAGGTTAATTCATTTAAACTTTGACATTCCTGTGAGTTAGATATTTTTATCACATTTTCTGAATAAGAAAAGTGCCCAGCTAATAAGTTGTGGAGCCAAGACTTAGTAGAGGGTTTATTACAGCAGTTGGAAGTGCTGAGCTCATCAAGGTATGTTTTACCCCACAAGCTTTATTTATAGTGTGAATACCCAAACCACACTACTGCTGTAATGATTTGAGTTGACAATAATTACTGAGGTTTAAGGGTGACAGTCAGTGGTCTTAGGGTAAAATACTTTACCAAGGACTTAGTACTTGATAATTTATTTGCCAGTTTTACTCCCAACCCCCCTCCTGTTTTTTCTGTTTATAAAAGTAGTGTAATTTATTGTAAGGAAAAGCTGAGAAAATATAAGAAAACACCAAGAAGGGCTTTGATCATGCATTTTAATCTTACTGATAACTACTACAGACATTTTCAAATTTAATGCACATAAACTTTAAATAAAAGATCCTTTTGTACCTATTTGTATCATCTGTTTTTACCTGATGTTTAATGAGCATTTTTCTATTTCGTAGTGTTTGACATCTTTTGAATAGTTTTATAATACATTGTATGGATAAGCATTGTTTCACTAATCCTCTTAGATTCTGAGATAATTTATACTATTTGGCTATTGTTAATTGCACAGCAGCAGTTATCCTGTTAATAAATTTTTGCACAGATGCAAGTTTTATTTTTTAGGGGTTGAATTATTTGATCAAAGGATGTGCACATTTGAAGTTTTTAAATGATTGCATGATTGACTTCCCTGGACCCTCACCATAATTTATATTTCCATGTTTATATTTCTGTGATTACTAGTGAGGCTGAACATTTTCTATAACTGCCCAGTTGAGTTTCTTTGAAGAATTGCTTGTCTATCCTTTATTTGTTATTAACCCATTCAACAAGTATTTATAAGTTACTGCTAAGGGCCATGCCTGAGTATAGAAGAAAATACTTGCTCATTACAAGGAGATACATGCTTAACAGTAGGTGATAATTGGAGATACATACAGTTAATTCTTGTCATTTTCAGTACTATAGACTGTAAAGTTGCCGTGAACACTGAATTAGCAGATATTGAAATACTGCTCCTTGGGGAAATGCAGGGTTAGATTCCTGCCAGCCTGTAGTCCCATCATTTTTGTCAGTCATTATATAACCTTGTATTTTGTTTCTATTTAATGACACCTACTTCATCTGTATTGTTGATTTGTTACATTAACATGGTCAGCAGCACTGTTACTCAGGCTTAAACAAAGCTTATTTTTAACTCAGTTTTCTCCATAAGGCACATCCCAGCCTCCTTGCTTAGGAACACTAGACAGCACTTCAGCACTGCACTTGAGTCCATTTTAAATAGTGAAATCATCAAAAAGCACAGACATGCCAGAAACAAACAATTATTTTCAGTGTGAGAGCTAACAGAGGAGGGTGGAGTACTGACTTGTTCAACTTCAGCTGGGCACGTGGTTGTCAGGCAACTGCAAATTTTTAAGTGTGCCTCTATGAATGGCTACTGAAAGCACTGCAAGTATTGATTTTGGGGGTTAAAAATTTTAACAAGTGGATTACCAAACATGAAATCTGTATAATGAGGATTGATTCTGTCACATCAGATGGTATTAAATACTATGGAGAAAAAGCAGATGCATGGGAAGAACTATTTTAGACTGGGTGGACTTTGACAGTTTCTTGGAGGTGAGTGACATTTCAACAGACTTTAATGAAGTTACGGTGTTAGCCATAAGACTGGAGGAAGAGGAAAAATCATGAGGAATAAATGTGCTTAGAGTATGTTTTAGTCTGTTACTGTAGACTGGGTAGTTTGTAAGTAATAATAAATTTATTTTTCACAGTTCTGGAGGCCAGCAAGTCCAAGATCAAGGTGCCAGTAGTTGAATATCTGGGGAAGGCTCACCGTACATAGACAGCGCCTCTTGCTGTGTCCTCACATGGTGGAAGAAGATTGGGGATGCTTCCTGCAGCCCCTTTTTGAGGGCAGGGCTGCTACGACCTAACCACCTCCCCAAAAGACCTAACCTCAATACTATTGCATTGGGGATTTAGGTTTCAACATACAAATTGTGAGGGCAGAACAAATGAGACAATAGCAGCGTGACCAAACAGGGAAGAGACCAGCATGGCTGAATGGAGGCCGCAGGGGAAGGAGAGTTGGGACGGAGTGAAGGGGGTTGGCAGGCTTCAGATCTGATACGGCTTTGTGGGTCATGGTTATGGTGAAAAAATCTGCTGACAATAGAATAGGAAGGCTCAGAGCCCATAGCACAATGGTTAAGGCGCCAGCCACATACACCAAGTTTCTGGTGGGTTTGAACCCGGCCCAGGCCAGCTGAACAATGACAACCGCAACAAAAAATATCCAGGCATTTGGGCAGCACCTGTGGTTCCGGCCCTGGCCAAACTGTAACAAAAAATAGCTGGGTGTTGTGGCGAGCACCTGTGGTCTCAGCTACTCGGCAGGCTGAGGCAAGAGAATCGCTTAAGCAACAGCCAGGTGGTGTGGCGGGTGCTTGTAGTCCTAGCTACAAGGGAGGGTGAGGATCACTTAAGCCCAAGAGTTTGAGGTCAGTGTGAGCTGTGATGCTACAACACTCTACAGGGGTGACAAAGTGAGACTCTGTCTCAAAAAATAAAAAAATTTTAAAAAGAACAGAGTAGGAAACCCTAGGAAGAGTTCAGGCAAGAAGGTAACGTCTAATTTGGGCTTTCTTTTTTTTTTGAGACAGAGTCTCACGTCACAGCTCGCAGTAACCTAAAACTCTTGGGCTTAAGTGATTGTCCTGCCTCAGTCTCCTAAGTAGCTGGGACTACAGGTGCCCACCACAACACCCAGCTATTTTTTTGTTATTGTAGTCATTGTTACATTAGCAGGCCCAGACCAGGTTCAAACCCATTACCCCAGTACATGTGGCCAGTGCCCCAACTATTGAGCTACGGGCGTCGAGCCTGATTTGGGATTTAAAAGGATCACTGAATTGTACAGGATGACTACAGAAGATCAGAATAGGAGTCCTAGCTTATTACACTCTGTTTAGAGTTTAACTGATGACTGTGAAAGTATTCAAAACTAAGTCACTGTTGGATTTCAAGGGTAGAGCAGGATGTGTTAATGGTTGGATGTAGGGTAGAGGTGGAGTTAAGGATGAACCCCAGCTTTTGTCATCTGAACAAATGGATTGTGCTGTTTACTGAGATAGGACAGAGTGGGAAGGAAAGAATTTAAAGGGGGTAAGTTTGGGATTCCTATTAAACTTATAAATGGAGACAATAACTAAAAAATGGATCTGCAACTTTGGAGCCCAGAAGAGGCAGACACTGGACATACTCATTTGGTAATTATGAACGCATGGACTATATTTAATGCCATTGGATAGGATGGGGTCATTTAAAGAGTTATATGGATAAGATGGGGTCATTTAGGGAGTTATAACAGCTCTTGGGAACAAAGGGGGCAATCAGGAAAACCAGATGAATGTAGTGCACTGAAAATCAAAGTAAGAATACCTTTTTTTAAAAACCCTTTTAACAAGGGATGATTATCTGTCAGATGCTACTAACAAGAAATATGGGGACTGGGAATTGATCATTGGTTTTGGAATTAGGGAAGTCCTTGGTAAGTCAATGGACAGGCCAGTGGAATTGGGAGAATTTGACAGTAGGCAGCAGAGGGCATGATGAAGAAGTGGAGCTGTAGACCTACTTTTCAGAAACATTTTCTGGTCCCTGGTGGTGGTGGTGAAAAGTCAAGGTTCTGTTAGTATTTAAGATGAAAAGTCATAATTGTGTGTGGACTGAACATTCCATGAAGAGAGAGAGGTTACAGAGAGAAGGGGCAGTTGTAGGAGCAAATTTCTCCATGGACAGGATCCAGTGTACAAGAAGAGGAGGGTATGAACTTAAAAGCTAGAATTCATCATTTAATACTTGGAAAGACAGTGCCTAATACAGATGTTAGGATATTTGGTGATAGGTCTCTTCTGATTATTTTTTGGGAAATAAATAGATCATCAGCTGAGATGTGAGGAGAGGAGAACTTGAAGACTGAGTAAGAAGAGAGCCTACTGAAGGTTTATGGTCATCAATTTAACTTGAGATCAGCTAAGAAGGTGGTTTATTTTTTTCTAATAACATTTACTTGCTTGGTAAGTGGCAAGTTGCCTTCAGCCAAAGTAGAGGTATTGTCAGGCAAACAGGAGAGAGAAATAAGAGGAGAAAAGGAATTAAGGTTTTCTGCAAGGGTAATGGTAGGGATAGATAAGGAGGGAAGTAGGAACATGAAACAGGCGGGTGGATAGTCTGTTAAAAAGAGGTGGCAGTGTTCGTTTTGGTGTGTGGCCTTACCTTCTTCCCCAGCACCTTGACCCTTTCCCAGTCTGCCCCTGGCTTTTAGCCCCTGGGGAGCAGCTAGAGTGGGGCCCCTGGGCTTTCTCCTAATCCTCTCTTTCTGACCTGTTGGCTGCATTGTACAGGTGGCTATATTGGTTTTTAATATTGCGCTGAAGGCTTTTTTGGGTTTTGTTTTGTTTTGTTTTGTTTTTTAAGAGACAGAGTCTTACTTTGTCGCCCTTGGTAGAGTGCTGTGGCATCACAGCTCACAGCAACCTCCAGCTCTTGGGCTTAGGTGATTCTCTTGCCTCAGCCTCCCAAGTAGCTGGGACTACAGGCTATTTTTTTTGTTGCAGTTTGGCTGGGCTGGGTTCGAACTCGCCACCCTCGGTAT
>CAUYRH010019912.1:0-36321 GCA_963574655.1 Perodicticus potto | reverse complement strand
CCTTCCTGAAACCGCAACCCTTTAATACAGTTCCTCATGTTGTGACCCCCAACCATAAAATTATTTTTGTTGCTACTTCATAACTGTAATTTTGTTCCTGTTATGAATTGCAACGTAAATATCTGATATGCAGAATGGTCTAAGGTGACCCTTGTGAAGGGGTCATTTGACCCCCAAAGGGGTCACGACCCATGGATTGAGAACCGCTGCTGTAAAGGAGAGTGGGGTCACACCTTGATGGAGGGCGTGCACACAGGAGGGAGCTTTGGGAAGCGTGTAGTTCCTCCTGTATGTGGTGGGCGTCAGGCTCATTCTGTCAGGCTGTAATTGGTGAGTGCTGGTTATGGGCCAGGCAATGCTCCAAACGTTAGCAGTGCTGTGGGGAATCAGCCAGGCTAGAATTATCCTGAGCTAAACACGTTTATGAAACCCAGAAACATGCACGTGGATGAGGTCTGATGACTGCTAAGAGAAAACAAAGTGCTGGGATTAAAAAGCAAGGTGGCATGTGCACAAGACCGGGAAGTCTGACGCTCCAACCAGAGTGAACTAAACCACAGAGCATCAATGGCCGGACAGAACGGAATAAGGCTGTCTGTGGGGAAAGACTCGCCAGCCCCTTCCCAGCACTGACTCCAGAGAGAACGCTCGCAGACGCTGTCTCTAACCAAGGTCTATGAGCCATCATGCAAATAGGATTACTTGACAGTCTTACCACTATCTCTTTAAAAACAAGCCAAGACATTTCTCAACTGTAAAGAGATAAATAAATAATTAAATGTGTCCACATATTGATGCTCTATTTGCTGGGAGAAGAAACACATCCAGTGGCAAGTGAGGACGTGCCATAGAGAATCTTTTACATTTGTAAGCTACACAGTCCTTGCCCAAAGAAGGAATAGAGACTACCACTGATTTGGCACTTTCTAGAAATCATTAAGAATGATTAAGAAAATCATTAAGAAAATTAAGAATCCCAGTAGCAGTTTTTATCTGATGGGGCTTTGAAAAGTTCATGGAAAATATGTACTCTGAAAAACTATGCATAGATCTCAAAATACTGTTTCACAAAAATAAGCTTATACTAACTTGTTATAATACCCAAAGGAGATCAAATTTGAGGCACTAAGAAGGGTAATGCATCAGTTTTAAAAAACCTTTTATCAGAGCAGCGTGAATTTTACTAAAATTGAGACAAGACCAAATGTCCAATTTATGAGAAAGCTTGGGTGGAAGAATGGTGAAATAGTGAAGCTTTGTGAAAAGTTTTTGGGAATAACGAGCAGTTTGCAAGTGGATAACTCATTTTAAGAGGGGACAAGATGATCTTGAAGGTGAGACCCAGTAGCAGACCATAAGAACAATTTTCAAGAAAAATTATCTTGTCCACGTCCTAATTGAAGAGGCGCGGCAATTAGCAGAAGCGAGACCAGCGTTGTAGATCTCAGCTGCTTTAGCTCATGCGATTCTAACTAAAAAATTAAAGTCGAGCAAAATTTGCACAAGGTAGGTGACAAAACGGTTGTGCCCACATGCGCTGCAGAGAAGAATGGAGCTTTCAATGGAAATTTTAAACAAATAAGATCAAGATCCTGAAATATTTCTTCGGTGAATTTGTAACAGGCAATGAAACAGGGGTTGACCAGTAGGGTTCTGAAGACAAAGCTCTCAGCAGTGGCCACCAGGGGGCAGAGTGCCAAAGCGAACGTGGACCAGTCAACAGCAAAGCTCATGGCAACAGGTTTGTTGAGATGCTCAAGGCGTTTTGCTTGTTTAGTCTCAGGAGGGCCCCAAAATGTAACACCTGCTTCTCATGAGGGTATTTTGAGAAATCTAGCCAAAGCCTTAGCAGAACAGCACTTGGGAATGCTTCACCAGAGAATCATTTTTCACCATGACAATGGTCCTGTTCATTCCTCTCCTCAAATCAGCAAGTTTGCACGAGTTTTGATGGGAAATCATTACGTATTCATCTTACAGTTTTGATTTCTTTTTGATCACTAATCTTAAAACGATGTTTAGAGAGCACTCGTTATTTTCAGTTGATTGTATAAAAAATACTGCATTGACACAGCTAAATCCTCAGGCCCCTTATTTCCGTAGGGATGGACGTAAGGCTGCTATTACTGGTTACAAACCTGTCTTCACCTTGACGGAACATATGCTGAGAAATAAAGTTTATATTTTTATCTTTGA
The DNA here is from genome assembly GCA_963574655.1 of Perodicticus potto. Lineage (NCBI taxonomy): Eukaryota > Metazoa > Chordata > Mammalia > Primates > Lorisidae > Perodicticus > Perodicticus potto. The sequence goes on along the minus strand of CAUYRH010019912.1, from coordinate 34,125 downwards.
ATAGCATTGTCAAGAAACTTTGTGAAATCCTCTCATATTTATAATTCTTCTTTTGCATTATTTGGAATTTAGGCATGGAATGAAGATTTGTCTTATCCCATGAAGATTCTGGGATAAGACACGAGGACCTTAAGCCACAAAAGTTGAGATCCAGGTATCACAGCTCATATGGATGAAAGTGAAGGCACTGGGGATTAACCAGCGATTTAACTGGTACTTAGAAATAGTTTATTAATCCGGTCATCTTCAGTTATAAATTCTTGATCTAAAACATATAAACTTAGTGAGTTATTACCTATGAAACACTTTGCCAGATTTACATACATATATAATATTCAATATGCATGTGATTTTACACACATACATACAGTATATGATTTTTATTTACCTCATTTACTTTTCTTTAGCCCAGTTTGGCAGGTGAGGAGACTGAAGGTTAAACCTGTGAAGTAACTTGAATGTGTTTACAGCAACACTAGAATTATAACAGAGCTATTTCTGATTCTAAAGCCCATCCTTTTTTCACTCTGCCATGCTGAAGTGGGAAATTTTGATGAAAAATTAAGGCTTTTGTTCATTTATTTTGTTTGCTATTTTTGATAAGCAGAGGTAAAGAATATGGAAGTTTTTAGGGGGAGGAAATTTACTTAACCTACTTACACAACAAGCAATTTTCTAAATTCTGGAAGTGCTTAGACACAAAAAATTGGCACCCAAAAAGCAAAATAATTTTGTTTTATGTAATTTATTGAGGCAGAATTCCCAAATAGGTATTGGAAATGTTTTGTTAATTTTGCATAATTATTTGGGATGTCGAGTTAAAAAATATGAGCACCCAAGATATTTCTGGATGCACCGCACAAAACACTTTATAGCTATTGCCTCCTTCAATCCTGCCCCATTTCACAGACAAAGAAACTGAGGTGCAGATAATTTATGTAATTTATGAAGGCGGGAGAGCTGGGCACTCACAGCTCCTAAGTGGCAGCCAGCTGTGCTGCTCTCAACTCCCGCCTTTGCAGTTTGAAAGAATTAACATTCTCTATAAATAAGCAGACTAATTATAATCATTCACTCTTTTGGGTAAGACCACTTCTTACATGAGTCTAATTGTGAGATTTATCCTGCATATTGTAAAATATAGATTACTCTTTTATAGGTGTAAACATGGATAAGCCTTATATATCCTTTTATCTTTTTTTCCCAGGAAACTTTGGAATATTTCAGGCTATTGGGATTAATAGTTAACTGAAGCTTATTATGTGGAAGCTTTAAAGATTAAATGGCTTTCTTATTATTTATCATCCAACCTACTATTATAGTGGAACAAGGTATTAGCAGTTGGGAAAAATAGGACCACTGGCTGTTTGACAAAGACAAATTCCTATACAAGGATTTGTAGGTCAGAATGAACTTCAGCCCTAATATCACTTCTGATTGATTTATAAGTGGGATGGACTTTTTCTTCATATTTTAGCCAGGGCTTAGAAACTTTGCAATATAGCTCATGACTGTGATTTTGACTTTCACCAAAATTATTTCTATTTCTACTACTGGAAATGTTTTACTTTAATCAAAACTTTCACTTCCCAGCAAGGTTTGTATGCATTGATTAAATAATCCATACATTCAATGCATAGTTTTAAACTGTCCCCATTATTGCAGCCTGGAATATCCGCAACCAGGTAGGAGGTTACCAGAAAGGTAGCCACTAAGTGTGGCTGACTTAGTACAATTCAAACAGCACATCACTTTCAGATACAGGTAGCACATTAAAAAGAAATTTTCTTATTAGGTCTCATGAACTAGGAAATCAATGTTTTCTTTTAGTGAGGAAGTATCTGGAAAAGAAAATGAAGCCACCGAGATCAACCTTGGTTTTATTTAGGTAAAATGAATGCCCCCTTATAGAGAAGGAATATTTCAGTCTTGTTGAAGAGGTAAATGAGAAACCAGGTTTCACCGTCAAAATGTATCTTGCACATTTGATGGAAAATCACTGAAGAGAAGTGGCTGCATTTCGGCGTCTCAAACCTGCGAGGAGTGAGGGCAGTTTCTCTCCCAGGAATCGCTTCTCTCAGAAGACAGGCTGGCTTGTAACACGGGGCGCTTGTTTTCAAGTCCATGTTTCTGTTGGGCCTTCAACAAGATGTGGAACTGTAATAGGACGTGGTGGTTTGATATAAGGTAGTTTATAAGTCTGATCCTTAAAAACCCATGATATTCTGCTGAGAATTCTCCTCTCTGATTTTTCTCTAATGAGAAATGTTTGGGGGTCATGCAAGGCATCCCAAGTTGTTAAACAAATAGGAAACAATGATTAGGAGCATATTTTCTGAGTGTTTCTGTTATTGTGTATCTTTGGGTAGTTTAAGTTGGTGGGGGAAAAAAGATATATTGATACCCATGATAACTTTGAGACAAAAACCATCTTTAATCATCTTGGAGTACAGCCATTCTATTCACATTGTTTGCAGAAATGAGAAAGAAATAAAACCAATTATAATAAGATCCAAGGTTCCTGGGATTTTCTTTTCACTTGGTGTGATTTATGGAAAATCCCAATTTATCTGATTTAATGTCTGTGAGGAAGTAATTTCCAGCATGCATCCAGTACTCACACAGATTTTTTTTGCTTTGCAAAGTTCTCAGTGTTTCACAGTTTCTAATTATTGTTTTGCTGACATATGAATAAAGATCTCTAGCGATCACATTTGTCCTAGGCATGCTTGCTTTGGCAAGCCAAACAAATTCTAATTCTGATGCAACTATTTGAATCATCACACTAAATTTATTTTTTGATGTAAAATTTTAAGATAATTTTATTTTAATGGAATTAATTATTTCTTTTGCTCTGGAGATTTAAATTTTACTGTATTTGCATGTGAGTTGAGTTGCACTTGACCTAACATTTTTTGCAGGAATTATTTGAATATCTCTTATTGATTTTTTTTTTTTTTAATTTTGGGAGCCAATGATATATAATTACTTTCAGGTGCTAGGAAAGCCCATAGGTTCTAGTGTCTGTGTTTGTAATACCCAAGGTAAAAAGCGCCCCCTGCAGTGGACAGCTGGTGTAAAGGATTGCTATTCTGTACACCACTGCAGTGCCGGCTTCATGGTTCTTATGCGAAAGTTGTTAAGTGTTTGCTTCCACTTTTGCAAGAAGTGATGTTGAAATGCTTAGGTCACTTGAGACAAAATGCTGTCACCTTGAGAACAGTGCAGCTGACAGAATAAGTGTTGCAAATCCCAGGTGAAATGGTTACTTTATATGGAACAAGTATTGCTTTGATGCCAGTTTTCAATCTAAGGGATAAAATGATGATTGGTTAATCATTCGAATACACATGTGTGTATGTATAATCTTTTTAAGCTGATCATGTTAATATGCTCCTTAGAAACAGGAGGCTTCCTTACTCCTACCCTCCCACACTGTAGACACTGCAGATTAAAACAAGAAAATAAAAGATTGAACCTGGTGGATCAAAGATGAGGCAGCCGATATCAGACGGATTAAAGCTAAAATGGAGATAAATTGCTGAAAGCAAACAAAGGCATGAGAAAATGCAAAAGCTTTCAAGGTTAAATAGAGTGATAATCTTAAAAGCCAAATGAATTTAAAGTTCTTTTTGGTTTTATCACAACCTTTCACAAATAAGGCTTTAAAGAGATACCTGGGAAACATGACCAGCTTCTGCCGTAGCTCCCCACAGGAGCACTCTATCTATAATCTAAGTGCTTCTTTCTTGCTATTTTTCCTTTATGTAAAAGAAAAAGAAATCTCAGTTTGAGACCATTTTAATGGATTATTGGTATTTGGGTCATCTCAATACAATGAGTATTTTATTTTTCAATTAAAATCATTAGCATTGTCGAATGAGGCCAGCATTTCTTAATTAGAGAAAGAATATTTAAATTGTCTAAAAGTGGTTGACACCCAAGTATAGTGTTCTGTGCCAGGATGGCTGAGTTTTCTGTTTGAGGTTTACAAAGAACTGCTAGTTTTGCTGGGGGTCTGCCTGACAGTTTCTCCCCTTCCCTTGATCTCGTCTGGTGCTCGGGACCAGGACTTTCAGGTGACTTAGGGCTTGGCCCTGCAGACTTGCCAGAGGGCAGTTGGCCAGCGTGTCCTTTGTTTTCTACCCTGGATGGCTTGGGGTGTGATCAGGGAAGTGCCCAGCTGTATTAGAAAAAGATCTGTAAGGAAAATGATGCTGAGCCTCTTAAATCCCATAGCACGGGGTGAACAGCCACCTATCATGGGCACTCTTTAGGAAACTCCCTGGCAGAATTTCCGCACTGTGGAAGGTGACAAGTACCCCCCACCACAAGGAAGCCCGACCACCGACACATATTTCACGTCAAAGCCGAGTACTAGTTTTCAACAATGATAAATTTGATTGTTTTTAAACAATGCTAAATTCGATTGCTTTTAAACAGGATAATCGGGAAGGAAATTACAATTAGTAATTACAAGATAGTACAGAACCTTCTCTGTGAGGTTGCACGGCCTGTCCTGTGGTGTTGTAGAGAAACGGTGAGTTGTCCAGGCATTATTTGATTATTTTCTCATAGGAAATATACTATGTCGGGAATTCACAGTTGAGTGGCCTTGTGGATAAGCCGAGCGTCGTATCCACATTTAGAGTTGTGGAAACTGAACTGAGTGCTTTCGCTATTCGAGAGCAGAGATCACGAAGCTCGTTTCCAAGCACAATGTGTGTTCTCAACACAGAGAATGAAGGAGAATAATTCTGGTAAAATGACTGTTATAGTTCAGTACAGGAGAAATTCAAGAAAGACAGGCCTTTATAGGCAACTCGTTATTTGGGGGATCTCACAAAATCCTCTGAAAGTAGAGCATTAAGGTAAAAAAAAAAAATCCAAGGAGATGAGTATATATGGGGCCCACCCTTATTTATTTATATTTTTTTGATATGAGAAGTTGACGTAGAAGACGTAGGTCACAGTGACTGCTCGCCTGTGGTGGAACCAGCAGGGAGAGTTTCCAGACGACCAGAGTGGTCCTGTTTGGAGAAAAGCACAGGCGAGGAGGTTGGAGAATTAAGGGTGAAAACCCACCCTAGAAAAAGTGCTCCGTGCCTCTCTGCTGAATGTCCCCACGGTCCCCTTGGAAGGGTGCGTCTGGCCATATGGTGACCGCAGCGATATCCAGTGATGAGGTAGGTAGCACTTTTTCTAGGATGAGTTCACGAACTTAATTGTCAGACCTTGTAGAATTATGATATGATGAGTGGGGTGCTCAGATAAGATTTTAGATGACCACAGTGATGTTGAACTTTTATTCTGGATCAGTTAGAAGAGGCAGAGTTTGGGTTTTGGAGATCTCAGATGACTTAGAACGTAGGAGTCTCAATGCACCACTTGGCTCCGTGGGAGCCCTCGAGGAGATGTTGGAAGGTTCATGGACACAGCATTATAGAAAGCGGAGCCAAATAGAAAGAAAAATAGCCTCTTTGCATTTTTTCCTAATTAGAGTAAGAAGAAAAAAGGGAAACTTCCGCGTGGTGTGAGTACGTGCTCCGTGGCCCTCTGACATTTCCCCATCTCACTATTGAATAATTAGAAAGCCATCCTGGGGAAGCAACTGTATCTGGCTAGACATTTATGACTTTTTGTTAATGACACATAATAATGATTTTTCACTTACAATAGTGATAGAAAGTTTTTGTAAAAGTAAATTTATTTAAGTAAAATACTGATTTCATTTAAACTAACATATTAGAGTTCGTAAGCATCTATCGAGGTCTTATGAGATAAGACGCAGATCATAACAGCTGGGTGGGAATGGAGGAATTTGGCCAACGCCGATCCAAGTCAGATACTTCCAACTCGCTTCTACTTGTGGGATGTCCTGGAGAAGGCTGGCCGAGCAGCTCAAGGCCAGACTCCCCGGGAGTTCCACCTTCTTACTAAGAAGAGCTCCTTTCATGGGAAAGGGCGTAAAACTCCCATCGTGCGGCACTAGGGAAATAATCAAAAAGTTGATTGGCCAGCTTGGCCAGAGGGTGGACAGGTGAATAAAGACGAAGCACTTCTGATGAAAAAGAAACTCCGTAGTATCTACAGCACCAGACGCTTGTACTTTGCATTGTGCAAATTAGCTTGCAACAGTAATGTTTATAGTCAAACAATGGAGAAATAAGTGGTTTCTCCAATAGCTTGTTTACATATACAGTTTATTATGTAGGTTGTGCATTTAAAAATAATCTATATTTGGTTATTTAGTCACAAAAAATAGGTGACATGTGCAACCTTAAACAAAAATCATAGACATATTCTTTGATCCTCAACATATCCTAACATAGCATATGTCAAAAACATTGCCCCGAGTAAGAAGTGATTCTTGAATAGTCTGGAGTTTATTTGGTAAGACTTATTGTTCTCACTTTGACCCTCGTTCGTACTTGTCTTACCAGACCAAGGTCATCTAAGAGATTAATACTCAGCCAGTTAAATGACTTTTCAGCAACTCATAAATTTAGAGGTTGCTGTTTAAGTGGACAGTGAATGTAAATGGATTATTTTATGAAGACTTTGAGGCCTCTAATAACTTTCTGTAAGATGGATTTGATATATTAAGAGAGGTTTTGTACCGCTGATTTATTTATTGCATGTTTTTGCCCTCTGCTTCATGGGGATTAAAAAATGTTACTTGAGTGCTAACTAGCTTTAGAAATTGCCATGCTGAGTGTGGAAATATTGATAAAAGGCTGAGGTGAATAATAGATGTATTATAGTAATAACAAAGGGAAATATTTCTATATCTATTGGGCTTTGCGGGTAAAAGACTGATCTAAAGAAGATCTTAATAAGCCGGGAGGTAGAACTGTCACTTTTCATGTCCGTTCTCACCCACAGTTGTGCACTTAACTTTCTTTTCCTAAAGAAAAACACCCTGTAGTCATTTTGTTCTATATTATAATAGTGATGTTAATATCTGTCTTGTTTGATGGTCTTGAGGCTCTTATTCAACTTCAGATCTCATTCCACTCCCAAGATGCATCTCACCCATAGTGGTCTTTCAATAAACTCAATCTCCAGAACCGCTCAGCGCGCACCAAGAAATGGGCAAACTGCCTTAAGCATGGGGTGTTGTTCCATCTTGGCACTTGCTACCTGAGTGTCCTTTGAAAAGTTACACAACTTCTGTCTTAGTTTCTCCAGCTGTAAAATGGGGCAATCTTAGAACCTGCTTCTGAGCTGACCGTGAAGATTTAATGAAATAATTTACATAGAGATTTAGAATAATGTCTAGTGCCAGATGTAGAAAGGGGTCAGTACATTTTAGACATTTCAATTTGGTGGTGATCTCCCAGCACGCTTTTAAAGAAATGCTTACATAAATTGTAGATGGCCATAATAGAAAGAAAAGTACTGAAATCAGGATCCTTGATTTTCATCTTATTTTTATCATCATTTGGTATGATCTTAGCCCAACCAACCAGCTTTCCTGTGCTCCAATTTCCTAGTCGAGATTTGATGTCTCTAGAAATTCCAGTTTCAAACTTCTGTGCCTATTATTCTGTTTGCTGTCAATGGAATGGCATTTTAAACATGTAAGTTAATGAATTAATCTGTAGGAGGAGATTGCATAGCTGTATATGACATTTTGCACTTGGTTAGCAATATACTCTAATATTCTACAGTTAGGACATATTGTGATACTAAGACAGAGGTTGTGCAACTTTTCAAAGGACCCTCAGGTGGCAAGTACCAAAGATTAAATAATCTATTAATCTGTATAAATATCATTTAAATAAGATGCATGCTAATTTTATAGAATTTTTTTTTTTGAGACAGTCTCACTTTGTCACCCCTGATAGAGTGCTGTGGCATTATAGCTCACAGCAATCTCAAACTCTCAGACTCAAGCGATTCTCTTGCCTCAGCCTTCTGAGTAGCTGGGACTACAGGCACCTGCCACAATACCTGGGTATTTTTAGAGATGAGGTCTCGTTCTGGCTCAGGCCGGTCTTGAACCTGTGAGCTTAGGCTGATGTCGAACCTGTGAGCTCAGGCACTCCACCTGCCTCGGCCTCCCAGAGGGCTGGGATTACAGGTGTGAGCCAATGTGCCTGGCCTATAGAAGTAAATTTTTATCTGCTTAGTAGAACAGATGATTTATCAGATGCGATTATTGAACCAGGTATTAGTGCAAATGAATAAAATGTCACACAAATTTAATGCATGCATCATATTCACAGAGAGAGTTTAGTTAATGCTTTGGTGATGCCTTTGGTTTCATAATGCTTTTTTGGGGATGGTTACTGAATACTTGAGTCATTATTATGGAATCCTCTCCTTGATCCAGATTCCAAGGAAAATTAACATTTAAATCCTAGTGACTGGAAAGGGGAACTGACCCGTTACATGGGGTTGTTCTTAACATGCTGGGTTAGAAGAGATTGCCCTGGCTCTGAGTCACATCATGAATAATTAAATCTCCTCTTTTCTCCAAATGCCCAGAAAGGATGCCCTTTTCTCCCCCCCAGGCAGTTTTGACATGTAACATTTATAGCCATCTTTTGTTACTTTTCCACCGTCCAATCCATTCTTCATAGACTGCAATCCCATTTCTCCCTTCCTACTCCACTGAAACTATTTTGGCAAAAGTTAATGACTTTGAGATTGTTAAACTCAACAGATCTTGTTATTATTTTCCACTGTGCTGCTTTAGATAACATCACTACATTCTCCTCCCTCTAACTTGGCTCTTTTCCTTTCTCATTGATTCGTTCTTCTTATTTGAGACTTTTATCTTTTGAACTTTAATTTCATCCTTCCTTTCATACTCAAACACAGAAAATTCTCTCACTTTGAGAAGGTACTCAGAATCCTGCCAGTTCTTATTACCACTCTGAACTACCATCACACTTTTCACCATCAATGGTACCGCCTTTCTTTTCTCCCCTTTCCCCTAAGTGAGTTCTGCAGGGAAGACAGAGTGGACCCATACAGCACACATCCTGTTACCTTTCCAGTATAAACTTCTAGTGGTGTGCAGTGTCATTCAGAGTAAGGGCTCCATCCATGCAATGACTTCATCCGGCCCGTGGGTACGTCTCTGTATGTCCATGCTCTTCACTGATGTCCATCCTTGTGGTTCGTCAGACATCCAAGTACACAACTCAACTATCTCAAGTACTGTTTGCCTTTTCATTTGCTATGCCTTCTTTCTGGAAAGCTCTTTGCTAATATATTCATAGGACTCACTTTCTTACATAAGACAAAGATTATTTTTTTTTGTTATTAAATCATAGCTGCGCACATCAGTGCAATCAAGGGGTACAATGTGCTGGTTTCATATACAATCTGAAATATTTTCATCAAACTGGTTAACATAGCCTTTATGGCATTTTCTTAGTTATTGTGTTCAGACATTTATATTCTGCATTCAGTAAGTTTTGCCTGTACCCTTCTAAGATGCACCGTAGGTGTGGCCCCACCAATTACCCTCCCTCCACCCAATCTCCCCACCCCTTGCCCCTTTCCCCATATTCTTGTGCTATAATTGAGTTATAAACTTCATATGAAAGGTATAAATTTTCCTCATAGTAGGGCTGAGTACATTGGATGCTTTTTCTTCCATTCTTGAGATACTTTGCTAAGAAGAATATGTTCCAGCTCCATCCATGTAAACACGAAAGAGGTAAAGTCTCCATCTTTCTTTAGGGCTATGTAATATTCCATGGTATACAAGTATCACAATTTATTAATCCATTCATTGGTTGAAGGACACTTGGGCTTCTTCCATGACTTAGCAATTATGAATTGGGATGCAATAAACATTCTGGTATAGATGTCTTTGTTATACTGTGGTTTTTGGTCTTCTGGGTATATACCTAGTAAAGGAATTATGGGATCGAATGGCAGGTCTGTTTTTAGATCTCTAAGTATTCTCCAAACATCCTTACAAAAGGACCATATTAGTCTGCATTCCCACCAGCAATGTAAAAGTGTTCTCTTTTCTCCACATCCTCACCAACATCTCTGGTTTTGGGATTTTGTGATGTGGGCTAATCTTACTGGAGTTAGGTGATATCACAAGGTAGTTTTGATTTGCATTTCTCTGATGATCAAGGATGGTGAACATTTTTTCATGTGTCTGTAGGCTGTGAGCCTGTCTTCTTTTCCCATCTCAGGGTGGGCAAAGGACTTGAAGATTTTTTATTTTTTGCTGAAAAAAAAATCACCTTAAAAGTAAAGAACTTCCTGACTGCTCTCTACAAAATAACAACGCTCCCCTCCTCCTTACCTCATTTGATTTTTCTTAATCTTATGCTATTGGTGGCGGCCCAATGTTTAACTTGACTTTTCTCCTAAGCTTTCTGGTAACATTTCCACTTAACCATTCCACAGGCATCACGTACACACATGTCCAAGAACTGAAGTTCCTTTTAGTGCTGGAAATGCCCAACTGCTTGTAACCCGAGCAAGGCTGTGGCTTTGTGCTTCTGTGTGATTACTCAGATTCCCCCGCACCTGTAACACTTCTTCACCTGCTATTTCCTACTCATGCTGTGAGAATGCATTTCATTTCTTCTTGTCGCCTTTTATTAGGCATAATTTCCACCCTGAGAGTGGTTAATTGTCCCTCCCCTCTGTTTCCATAACACCTTGAACCTATCTTTAACCACTGAAAGTGTGGAGTTATAGAGATATGTTTCCTTAATTATCTCTTTCTCCTAATAAACTGAAATCCCCTTCAGGACAAAGACCGCGTTCTGTGTGTCTCTGTGTTCTTGGCACCTTGCTGTTGGCAGCATAAGAGGCACCCAGGGAGCGTTTCCTAAACTGCAGAGTCAACACCTTTACCGAAAGGGAGAACGTTGAGGAGCTGACCGGCCAGGGAGGGTGGAAGAGAGAAAACACAGGAAGAAAGGGGGAAGGGGAAAAACTGATTCAGCCTGACACGTCATCAAGGTTAATGTTTATACCACTCCAAAAAAACAGAGGGCTTGGCGACTACAGATGGGAGAAGGGATGGAGTAGTGTTAATGGGGCAGCTCTGCCGTTGGGATGCCTTGGGAGAGAGGGAGGATGATACAGGTAGGAAAGCAGACTTCGTGCCTTAGCAGGCTTACGGCACAGAGCCAGGTGTCATCCCAGCTTCAGCAGCCCTGATGGGCGGAGTTTAAAAGGAAAGTCGCCACCGTAAATTCTCAGGAGACCTGAGCAGCGTCTTGTTAGGAGAAGAAAACAGAGAGAAACCCCATGTATAAACACTTTAAAGAACAACCCTTAGTCTATTTTCAATACACAGATAATTGGGTAATAGATTACATTCAATGCCTGCCTTTCTTATCCTTTTCTGCCTAATAGCAAATAAAATGTTGAATTGAAGCTTAGAAGAGATAATTCAGCAGTTGTTTCTGTAGCTAGTAATTACTGAGTCAGAATAGAAATCTAATTCTGACTCCAAATATTTGCTTTTTAATTTCTTGCTTCTTTGGAAACAAATGAGCACAAAGATGCGTATTCAAGTGCTGGCGTCTTTCCTTGCTCTCAGACAACTTGTCTTAGATTCAGGACCCTGATGTTCCAAGTGTAACAATATGTGTTCTACTCAGCTCCTTGGGGTGTTGTGAGGCCGCAGTGAAAACTACACTGTGGTATAAGGAGGTACTGATTTTAAGATGATAATAAAATAGGAGGCCATCTTACTGATACATATTAAATCAGCTTCATTTAAAATTATGTTATTTGATGTTCGGTGTCTTAAAATGACAAACAATATTTAATTTATCCGAGTTAATTTTATTTTGTTATTGTTACTTCCAGAATGACTAAAATGCTTGATAAACTGATTATGACTAAATTGGAGCCTGTGTCTAAGACAGTGTCCTCAGGGGCCACACTCAGAATTTCATTATAGATGAGCACATGTGGTCTTGTTTCTGTGGGTGGCTTGTGCTTCCTGAATGAATTCCAAGGAGGAATTATACTAATTTCCTGTCTGTAGCAGGTTGTTGTACAGCCAGCTTGGGTGGCATGCTTGATTGTGGGATTTAGTCATATTTACCAGAGAAAGTAAAATATCTCTATGCAATAATCAGTATTTTGCGAAGTTTTTCTTGAGGAAGAAGTGCTGGCAAGATCCTGACAAGTGATATTAAGGAATATTTCATGCGCTCTTTAGTGGGTCATTGAAAACAAGACAAGTTGGGGATACTACTCCTTCCACCATTGAGTCCCTACCTCGGGGACTTTTCCTCTGAGGAAGGTCACACGGAGGTTTCCGGTCTGGTGCACACACGGCATCCTGAGAGATGGTGCCTTTCTTGTAGAATATTGCCTGTGAGATGGTGCTTCAGCTCTGTCTTCCAGCGGACGTTCTGGTATTCCGTGAGGCCTGAGGCTTCTGGATAGTATTGCTTTTTCACTCAAAAGTTGGTGCACTAGTCACATGCTATGCTGCATGCAATTCCAAGCTTGGGAACTGAACAATCTGTACGTCACCAAATAGCAGCACTAGTTCAATCACTGTTGGAAGGAAAGGCTGGCTGCCTCTTTAAGAAGGAAGGAAGCTTTTAACTCAAATACACATTTATCCCTTTAAGGCTAAACTGTTGATTCTTGTAGGTTCAAAAAGACTCGATATGGCCAAATGGCCAAGAGTGGCTGGTTGGTTTCCTCAAAGACCAGTGCCATGTCCTGAGGTCAGCGAATGCTCACAGATTCAATATTCAAAGACAGTCAGATGAGCCTTGGCAAGTGGGTTTCCAAGCTGTGGGAACAGAACACAGCCTCTGTCTCTGCACTGTGCCTGCTTCCCACGTGTGTGCTGTGCTGTCCCCGGTGGGTCAGGGGTGAAGGCTGCTGACGTACATGGACTGGGATACTGTGTCTAGCTGGTGTTAGGGCCTTTCCCACGGTGGGTGCTTTCCGTGAAGCTTATGTGATGGTCGGTCCAAGACCCCTCACGGATGCCTGCTTCATGGGTAGGGCTGAACCCTATACACATACTATGTCTTTTTCTGACACACATATACCTATAGTGAAATTTAATTTATAAATTCGGCCCAGTAGGAGATTAACAACACTAATAATAAAGCAGAGCAGTTGTAGCAATGTGGTGGCATTATGTCTCTGGCACGAAGGAGGCATTACTAAGAAAAAGAAGGTCACTTGAACAGGAGCACCGTGATTCCCAGCAACTCAGACAGCCGCTGAGTGACTCATGGGCACGTAACTCAGAGGTGCAAACGCGCTGGACCAGGGGATCAATCATGTCCCGGGCACCACTGAGCAGGACAGCAAGAGATTTCATCACACTGCTCACAATGGTGTGGAATTTAAAACTTGTGAATTATTTATTTCTGGAATTTTCCACTTAATATTTTCAGCCTGTGGTTAACCTTGCGTAACTGAAACCACAGAAAGTGAAAGCAAGGGTAGGTCAAGTCAGGACAATTATCATGTTAATCTTAGGTGAGACTTCTTAATGTGAGTAGATGAGAAATATCATCATATCATCTTTTTGAAAATAATTTGAAGCTGGGTGAACTTAACAGAAACCACCCTTTCATCACTCTGGACGTGGAAATCTTGATGAAAGTGCTCTCGAGGTTTCTTTAGTTTATTTTATGATGAAGAGTGTTAGAGTTAACCTATTGCAGTGCAAAACTTTAAATGAACACTGTCTGTTCTACGAAGATGCCCAACAGCTTCTCATGTTCTCACACATTTGGTATAAAAAAGAAAGCTCCAGTCAGTAACTGCACACCACCTCCCTGCGGGCCCTTCCTTGGTTTTCTTTACTGCCCTCAGTTTTTCATTGTCCTTTTCCCCCACACTGTTGGAGCTCAGTAGCTCCCAGCGGCTTCACTGTTCTTGCAGTCACTGCCCTCTGCTTTCCCCAACACACTTCCCCATTCCGAAGCCTTGCATCGTTTTAGTTGATAACACAGTGGTATAATTCTTTTGTCATGCAAATATTAACCAAGACATTAAAAAAAATGAACCAAATGTGACATGAATGAATATATATGCCTTATTTCCTCCTTGTTTTAGAATACAGAAAATACAGTTTAAGGGAATCGACCGTTTGGTGATACAAAGTGTGAGTTCATAATACTTTGGAGATAGGAGAAGTAAGTTCACAAGGGGAACAAAACAATGAAGAAATTTCTGGTAGATATTCTCATACTAATCGACATTACAGGTCAAAAGGCACTGTAGCTAACTGCAGAGGCAGCACAATGGTTCTGCAAGTGCACGTCCTGAACCTGTGGATCGGGGCCAGAGAGCACCGGAGCTGCTCAGAGGTCGATGGTATCTGGTGCTGAGTGCAGAGCCGACAGCTTATGTCTTGTCTGTGGCACAGGGTGGCATGCAGGGGTGACACCTGTCACCTAGGCCCTACTGTGCACTTCCTGTCCAGGTTCACACACCTCCCACGCCCTGGATCCTGCTATAGCCCAGAGCAAATGCCTCCATTTGTCACTGGACACCTGTTCCGTGGTGCATGTGGAATGGAAAGAAAGACAGTGCTTGGATAACAGATGTCACCCTGGGTGGAGAGAATGCACCTCTGTCCATATTTTGGATGTGGCACCTCACTCAGCAGTCAGTGCCAGCCGTAACCCTGCTGTCCCAATCACTAGAGGGGGTGTGTGGTTAAAAAAAAAAAAACCTTCATACACATGTGAGTAATGAATATTTAAAAGAAAACCAGCAGATGAACAGGAAACCAAATCTATCCAAAGATTTAATGATAATCAAATTCATGAAAATTCATAGGTGACACCAGAAGAAATAGAAGTAAATAAAACACAGGATCTTAGAAAGTGTAACCGACATCCTTAAAGAGATAAAAGAAGTTGATACAACAATGACTGCTAAAAATAACAGATTAGCAATCATAAAAACAAGCGGCACATATGGAGTAGACAGAATGTTCATAGGTGAAGATTTAATTAATAATTAAGAAGGCTGAACAAAGGAATTCACTTAGAATTCAAAACAGAGGAAAAAATGTGGACAAAGTGAAAGAAATAATCAATGTAGGTTCAAAAATTGCTGTATCCATCTATAAGGATTTCCACGAGGAGAGACATCTATGACAGAACTGGTTTTTTCATGTACTCTCAAACATTAGTTATTATAAGTTTAATTTTTTTTACAAATCCAATAGGTTAAAAATTGTGGATGGTATTTAATTTGCATTTATATGACAACTTGTGAGACCAAGCATCATTTACTATATTGAGTACTTATGTTTGTGGATATATATGTATATAGATATATATTTTGTGTTACTTGACTATTTTCTTCCATTCAATTACTTTTTCTTTTTTTTTTTTTGAGACAGAGCCTCAAGCTGTCGCCCTAGGTAGAGTGCCATGGCATTAGAGCTCACAGCAACCTCCAACTCCTGGACTCAAGCGAGTCTCTTGCCTCCGCCTCCCAACTAGCTGGGACTACAGGCGCCCACCACAATGCCCGGCTATTTTTTGGTTGTAGCCATCATTGTTGTTTGGTGGCTTGGGCTGGATTTGAACCCACCAGCTCAGGTGTATGTGGCTGGCACCTTAGCTGTTTGAGCCTCAGGCGCCAAGCCAAATTACTTTTTCTTTTGATATACATGTTGATGTGTATCATCTTTGTATTGAAGGGCTAATAATCCTTAGTCATATAAGCTGACATTTAAAAAAATTATCTATGGTATCTATTATCTTCTGGAAGAATTTTTTCACCTTATTTCAAGTAAGTTGATATTTTTATTTGTGTTTTCCTAAGAAATATTGCCATCTTTCTTAATCCCAAACCTAAGCTGCATTTTACTTAACCATTTAATAGTTTTATTTTTCTATTTTTGATCTTAAATCAATTTAACATTTATATTTGGCTACTATGTGAATTAAATATTAAATTCTTCCCTATATTAGAGATTTGTGTGTATATACACACACACACATATGTGTTTTCTTTTTGGTTTTCATTCTTATCTCTGTTTATTTCTCTCTTTGTGTCACTCTGTTTTAGTTACCAAAGCTTTATATTTACAATTGATTAAGAGCAGGATCCCATATTATTTCTGCTATTCTTTGTTTATAATCTCTAGAAAAACTTTCAAATCTACTTTTCAGGTTTCTATATGAATTATGTCTTTTTATTTTTAAAATAAAACACATATATAAAACCACACACACACACACAAAATAAACACATAGCTTAACAAATTAATATACTGTGAACAACTTTGTGGACACAATTTGAGGTAGGAAATAGAATCCAGCCACAAGCCCCACCCCAGTCACTGCTGCCCCAGTAGAAACTGCTGTCTTGAATACTAATCACTCCCCTGAATTATTTTATAGGTTTATCTCTCCTGCGTGTACTTAAATTATAGTCTCATTGTTTGCATATTGGCTATGCCTTTTCTATCTTTCATGTACGAGGTCAGACAATTAAGTTTGCAAATTCATCCTAGAAAAAAATGATACCTGCCTGACTTCTGAACACCACTCTGGTCACTTTCAAAGTGCTCCCTTGAGGAGCTGTGCCCTGAGGCCAATGCCTAGTACACCCTTCAAAGCAATTTTGGAACTTTTTCTCTAGAATCGCCATCAGAGCTGTTGTTATATGAGGTCTTACATTGAGTTCAGGAACTCCTCCTTGAAAAATAGCTTTGAAAAATTGCTATGGTCACCTTTAGTCTAAGGACCATAGTGATTTTCAGCAATGAGGTATGTAGCACTTTTTCTAGGATGAGTTTGTGAACTTAATTGTCTGGCCTTGTACAGGTACTGGCTGTTACCTTGCTTTATCTTTTCTTTGGAATCCATTTGTTGAGGAGCCTAGGTCACTTGACCTACAGATTCTGCAGGCTGGATATTCATAATTTCATACTTACAAGGCTATGCTATTCAACAAATATCTCTGCCCTCTGATTTCCTGCAGATTGGCAGCTGAATCCACCTGTTTGATGGTGCTAAATTTTGATCCCTTTAGCAAAACTGTTAGTGGCCATCGTTTTTCACTGGGGGCACATACTAGTTGTCTCTCTCAATCTCTCTCTTGCTGTGTTGTAATGTTACACTCATTCGTTCTTAATGACTTGAACAGCCAGTTCACCAGGGCTTTCAAAATGGCAGAAACCTCATTCTAGCATTTTATTTTCACTTATGAACTAGAATAATTTTACAAAGAGATGCTGCCCCTCATGTACTTTGTAGTCATCCAGTGATACAATTCATATAAAGAAGGTGGTATAGATGCTTAATGATTTCTCTTAATGTACCAGTTTTGAACATATTGATTGCTGTTCATCTTCTGGAGATCTGGTGGTCTTTTGTTCCTATCATTATGAACTTATTGACATATTTCAATCCACTGCCATGACTCTGTTGTTGAGGCTCAAATTATCCCATCTTTGGTCAGTGGGAACCTCTTGCGTTTGGCTCATGAGTGAGCTTGCTGTGTGTCGAGTAAGTTTGGATCGCTGACTTTCTGTCTGGTTTGACAAGATGTTCCTTGCTTGTCTTGTGTGTTTCCTATCTGAGTTCTAGAATCAGCTTTCCTCCAAGAAACCAAACTCGGAGTTTATTGTAGTGGAAAAGTGAACTTCCAGATTAAGTTCTGGGTGCTAGGGTTGCTCATTTATCTTGGGATAGTCATTGTCCTGAGCTGGGAAACCCACCTCCCCACAAATATGCAGTATAAATCTTCTCACAAACATACAAAACTAAAGATAGTATACCTCATAAGTTTATGCTGATATTTTCAATTCACATTTTAATACGACACAGTCTTTACTTAACCTCTCCTCAAGAAAAGAGGAGATGAGAGAATTATTTCTAAATTTCTTATTTTCTATCTGATTATGAAGCTCAGTTGTAAGTGAATTTTGCACATGCATCCTCATTCCTTGCTCATATTTTAGTAATTGAATTACATCTACAAGGTCTGAGCATACAACAATTACATACTCTATTCTTTTCCTTTTATAAACTCTCACTTTTTAAAAACTATAACCCTGTTATAGTTTTAAATGTAAGTATAAAAATTTTGCTAACCACCAATACTTCTGTTGATAGTTCTCTAGTCATTTTGGTTGCTGGAATTCCATTCTGATAGAATGTTCATAAGAACATTCCTGAATTCTTCAATGTTAATAATAATTTGTCTTATGCTCTTTATGTTAGAAAGCCAATTTTGCTAGATATCAAATCCTTGGAACACATATTCTGTCATCGAGATTCTCAAATATATTATCCCCCTTTTGTGGTGCACATATCATCAAATTCTGATGAGAATCTAATTTTCTTCACCTTAAAGACAAGTACTCTTTTAAAAACATGCCCAAATAATTTTACTGGAGATACTTTAGTGATAGTAGTTCTGTGTCTAAATAGTCAGGTATATATGTGCCTTTTTTCTTTTTCTCGTATGGGGTGGATGGGGGGTGGGGTGGTTGGAGAGACAGAGAGAGAGAGAGGGAGAGAGAGAGGAGGGAGAAAGAGGAGAGGGAAAAGGGACGGAGAGAGTGAGGAGAGAAGAGAGCTATATGTGCTCTTTTTCTATGAAGTTTCAAATATTTGCTTCAAGAACTTCTTGTTGAATGATGGTTTTTGGTATTTTTTTCTGTGTCCTGGCATTGATGTTTTGATTGCAGAAACTCCTGGGATTATCTTTCCAGCATCTTCAATGTTTTATTTCTTCAGTTTTTGGTCACTTTTTTCTAATTTATTTGTCTTTTTTCCTATTTTTTTCATATTACAGTTTACACAAAGTAAAGTTCACCTGTTTTAGTGTACAGTTCTGTGAACTTTAAGAAATGCATAAAGTCTTGCAACCATCTCCAAAATAAAGATATAGAATAGTTACAACATCTCTCCCAATTTTTCTTTGCTGCTTTGTGGATGAAAGCAGTTGAAAATTTCCCCCATACAATCCCTGACAACCTCTGCTTTATTTTCTGTCTGTATAGTTTTGTGTTTATAAGAACATCATATAAATAGTATCACACAGTGTGCATGCTTTTGAGTCTCAGTTCCTTTACTTACTGAAAGGTGTTTGGGGTATGTCCGTGTTGTTGCTCTTATCATGATTTGCTGATTTATTGCTAAGTAATTTTCCAGTACGTGGATGTACCACAGTTTGCTCTTTATTCCACAGTTGAAAGACATTGGTTGTTTTTAGTTTGGACAAGTTATGAATAAACCTGCTATTATAACTTGTGTAAGGCTTTTTTCTTTTGGTATAAATTAAGTTTCTATTTCAGTTGAGTAAATATGGAGGAGTGGGATTGCTGCTGATGCAAAGAGTGCACACTGGAAAACATTCTGCTATTAGAAAGAATGAGATGGAAGTGAGGAAAGAGGAAAAACTCAGCATCCAACAGACGAACATAATGGTGTTGAAATTTTTGGTTTCATTTTTTTCTAAAGTCCAGATGCTTCTTTGATGGTCTCTTAACTTGGTTGTCCAATTATTTCTTAGATTCATAAAATTATCTAATTTCCTTTGGATACTTTCTTTTTGTCCCTTTGGACAGTTCTAAACAGATTTCTGTCATGGGTGACCAGGTAAGATTGTACTACAGCAACCCTTTACTGGGCCCTTGGTGGGAGTAGCCACTGTGCTAAAACTTTTAACACGAGATGTACAGTTTGTGCACCAGGATTATGCAGCCTAGTTTGTTGTTGTAATGAAAATTTAACTCATCGTTATGAAAAGGAGAGAGGAAGAAAGATGAAAAGGGAATAATCTAATGTGGAGCTGATTTGCTTACTAAAGGGTTATTGACATGCTGATAAGCATTGCCAATGTATTTCTTGTTTTTGAGAAATACACTTTTCATTACAAGTGATTTTATTGTTTAGTACAGGCATTTTAATGTTGACTAACACTTTGTAAGACAAATCTACATTTTACAAAAGAACAAGCCACATTGCTATGAATTCACAAATACATGTGTAGGTTACTTCTTTGATGTATATGTTAATAAAGAACATATTTTTAAACCGAGGCCTTAAAATGAGAGACTGAACATAAGGATGGCTAACGCATTTTACAATATCCAGTAGTCCTAACAATATTTAGCTTTCTGGTTGCATTAGGAATCAATTTTTAAAATATAAATGATATAACATATCCCTAAATATGGCTGTCATCTTTTATTGACTATTTTAATATATTTTGATATCCCTTCCATTGTAGGATGAAGTCTCTTTGCTTGAACATTTAATGTATTATCTTTTCTTGAATCATTTTAACATTTATCATAGATGTGTTAACACTGGATCCTTTGAGATATATCATAGGTGCAATGCTCTGTGTTCAGATGCTGGGTGCTGCTAGAATTGAAGAGGCTGAAGACAATTTCTGAGTGGGAGGGCTAAGGGATGGCTTCATGGAGCAGGAGGCTCTGGAATAGGACCTTGTAAATTATTGGTGTCCAGAGACCATTGGCACCTATAGGAACACCTATATAAATTAATATGTATGCAATGTGCTAATGCAGGGCTCAGATCAAGATTTACCTTCCAAAGAGTAATTGAATGTCTTCTTCACAGTAATTTGAGCATACAGTCGAAATCAGCAAATCCACATGAGTGGACTCTAGACTAATTATAAAAACTCATGCCCTCTTTGATCTTACTTCCTGCCATTCTGATCAGAGAGGGCAGCTCTGCAGTAAAATCATTCTATTATCTGATTCACGATGGAATATTTTTGTTGTCTTTAGCCCAGATTCTATATTGTATCTTTATTTGTAGTTGACTGACATAAGTTTCAGCAGAAGAGTTATTTTAAAATTTTCGTGATCTCTTGAAAAAAATAGTAAGTCTTTAAAAACAAACATTATTTATTCACCAGAGATCAAAGAATCAATGTGGTCACTCAGTAAAATCTGCTTTTAGACTTACAAATGATTCAAATGGCTTTTTAGAGTAATAAAACAATCTCAAATGCCATAGGAGTGCACTCTAAAGCAGGAAAAATTATCATGGCATTTAGAAGCAGTAGAAAAAAATACTATATAGCCTGTTTGTAATTGATTACCACAGGACCTTTGACACTTCTGTGTACCAAGGAGCTTGTTCATGGAGTGATTGCCAAGCAGGGAAGTGTTGCTGATTATTTATGAAACATTTAAGAAATAATGGCTCATGCCTGGTGTACATTCTGAGTTAATCTCTTGAGGACTTGTATGTAGCATTATTGGCCTGATTGGTTGACCCACTTGCATCAAACACCATTGGGGAAATTTGTGACCAGAACTTTTCTAAATGTTTGTAATGTTTACAGAATGTTGATGACTTGACATCTGCCCCATCCATCCCCACCATGTCTGTGTGTGCTTTAGCAAGCATGGTGTATAGGGTGCTGGGAGATGAGTTTAATCCAGTGCATGCACTGTGCTCGGCAAGGCAGCAGATCTCCTGGTTTGGATGGTTGTCAGTGTGACGCCATCAACTGGTTTCTTAGTCTTCACATATGTCTGTGAGACCTGGGGCAGCCAAGACTCTGGGCAGCTGGGCCACCACCCCTTCACGCAGTGCACAACGCAGACCCTGATTTCAGAAATGCTCTGACACTGAAGGACAGAAACGCTGAAAGCAGTTTTTATTGAGCAGAAATTTTGTGGGTGATATTGGCCTGTGATCTAAAAATAAAGAAGAAGATATCGTATGCTTTTAAATATATCTAAACTATAATTGAAGAGAGGGTGTAATGAATAAAAGTCATGAACTTAGATTTATAATTTCTGTTAAATGAATTTATCTTTTATTTTTGGAGTTTTGGACTGGGGCCAGGCTTGAACCAGCCACCCCCGGGATATAGGGCGGGTGCCCTAATCCATGAGCCACAGGCACCACCCAATTTATCATATGTTTTAAGCCACCACTTCTGCTATGATGGAAAACGATTTCAACAGATCAAGGTAACTTCTAGTTTAAAGCTATGTCTTCTTTATAAACTCAGCGTTAAGGCTCTCATCCTTTCCATTATCGGCCTGGCACTGGATGGAGTGTGAGGGTCATGGCTCCTGCCTGTGAGTTCACTGCTAGAGCAACAGGCTGGCTGTCCTCTGCGTGTTGACAAAGTGCTGTGATTGCTCTGGGCAGCCCATTCTGCCCTGTAGCCCCCTCATTCCTCATCCGCTCACCTTGCATGGATGCTGTCATCTAATTTTTTACCTAACCTGTGTGCGGCACTGGGTAGGAGCGTCTTTCTGGATTCTCTCCGTATTTCAGATTCTTCCCTGCCTGCGCCTGACCTCCTGTAGTTTACACCCCAAGGCGGTGCTTCTTCTTTGTTTTTTTTTTTTTTATCCTACTCAAAATTTCCTTTATTTTTACATGTAACAGGAATATATGTCCAACATTTTTTTTTATTATTATTAAATCATAGCTGTGTATGTTAATGCAATCACGGGGTAGAATGTGCTGGTTTTATATACGATTTGACATATTTTCATCAAACTGGTTAACATAGCTTTCATGGCATTTTCTTAGTTATTGTGTTCAGACATTTATATTCTGCATTTAGTAAGTTTCGCCTGTACCCTTCTAAGATGCACCGTAGGTGTGGACCCACCATTTACCCCAACCTTCCCCCTCCCCCTCCTTGCCCCTTTTCCCCATATTCTTGTGCTGTAATTGGGTTATAGCCTTCATATGAAAGCCATAAATTACTTTCCTAGTAGGGCTGAGTACAATGGATACTTTTTCTTCCATTCTTGAGATACTTCTTATTGGCAAGCATTGCACTGTTAGGCTGCATCTTTCAAGAAATCCAGACAGAAATGGAGCTTTCCTGCCTTGATATTCTCAGTAAGTGTTGTTGTTCTTACAGATTCCGGTTCTCTGGGTTTTAAGCCCTCAGTCGGAGAAGGAAGGACTGAGGTTCAGCGGTTACATGGAGCTGCCCACCCTCCCAATCCTCTCCCAGCCATTCCCCCACTCCACCCATGCACATCCAAATATCTGGACAGCTGGAGTGCAGAGTACACTTTTCCATCCTGCCCACTGTGGCTCGTCATCTAAACAGGGGGTTTTCAAAGTGTACTGATAGAAACCCGCCCTGAGAAATATATTTTCATATTAGCTTTGGAAATCACACATTTAACTTGCTGTTGCTAATTACAATGAACTCTATTCCATTTCATTAGAAAAAAGCAATGCTGTCTAAACCCAGGAATTGATTTCGTGACCTCAAAATGGGCCTCGACCAACTGTATGAAAAGTGATGTGGGACCCGCCTGTGCTCTGAGTACCTTCTGGCTCCCGATAAGCAGAACCAGGTTTTGAGAGACCCAGTAGACTTCCCTTCCCTTCCTGGGTGGCTGAATCGTGCAAATGAAAAAGCTTTGACCTTCAGAACAAAATCTGTGCTGTGTGTTAAAAAAATCCGTTCAAAAATCCATTTGAATTATTTCTTTGTTCTGTATTCCACTCTACACCTTCAGCAATGAATATCTCTGAGTATGTGAGCAGAGAACAGTAAGAAAAATGAGGGGAAGAATCTACAGATTTTATCCTGCTATATATAAATCAGGGCTGAGTACTACAGAATTTTAAAATGCCACAGAAACTTAGGGAGATTAATTTTCTCAACCAAGCGGTTCACAAAGGACACTAATATTCAGAGTGGTTATCTGACTTGTTCAGCGCCGGGGAGCTTGTTAGAGCCCAACTCAAACTCCTGGCTTTTGGCTGTCACGGCACCTGCGCTCCACCCTATACTATTTTAAACCTCTTCTTAAAATTAGAGAATTGGTCGAATGAAAGTACACATGCTAAGCCAGAATGGGACAGATTCACCACGTGCATAATGATTGTTAGTTCCTTTTTCTTTCCTGACCCTAATGGATCTGGGGGTGAATTACTCACCACGTCAGATGCAGTTACTAATTTTCCATACTTTCCCTTTTCATCTTTCTTTTCTTCATGCGTAAGGCGCAGAGGGAACAGTGAAGAATACTGCACACAGGTTAGTGGAGTCAGTGTTAAGCCTCAGTTGCAAAAAGCTTGACAACTCATGTGCTATAAAACAAATTTTTGGAGATTAAATTGATCGTCACTTTGCTCTTTGGCTGATTTACTCAGTAATATAGAACCATTCTCTATTTCAGTTCCTCTTAGAGAAAACATAATTCTTACACTGACATAAAGATATCTGGACAGTTCTGATGATTTACATCAGGGATGAGTAAGAACAAGTTTATTTTAAATAAATGTATCTAAGGAAAAGCACTTAACCCTTTTAGAAAGTGATTTATCAGTAAGTCAAGAATTTTTGCAATACATATTAGTGTTTACCTCAGGGTTATGATTAACAGCAAAATGCTATATTGTTTACAACTTAAATATCAGCTGTAGTAAGATGATTAAATAGATTTTGGTATTTGTGGAAACTAAATTATTATGCAACCCTGAAATATATTAATGATCACTGTCTCTATAAGAGATGTTTTATAAAGGACATATTATTGCCCCCTCAGTATAAAGTTCACTCTGTAAAAAAACAATTGCATAGAAAAGGTATTAGAAGAAGTAGATTAAGATCTAATAGTGATTAACTTTGGGAGATGAACTTAGCAGTGGTCATATTTTTTCTTCTATTTTTCTGAATCTTAATTTTTTGGTACTAATACCATATTACATTCTCAGAACAATGGAATAAACTATTTGAAAGAAGCATTTAAAATATGTAATATTGGTTTAAAATGTTGACATCAAGAATAAAATTCCAGTTTTGATTTTTTGAAATATTTGGATTGTGTCTGATTGCAGTGTCGGGGCATTAGAGCAGCTTTTCAGAAAGACCATCCTGGGATGCACCGTCGCTGCCTAGTAATGAAAACGTACGTCGAATGGAAAGAACATCAACTTGAAACAATTGTTATTTGATCCAGAATACAGGAACACATTGGAAAGAGAGGGAGAAATAAGTATCTCCTCCCCTCTGAGGTAGTTACCTGCAATCAATCCTGCCAGTGGACAGCAGCTACAATTGGGTCTGCTTTCTTGAATTCACCGGCTGCACCCACAGTCCACACTGCAGTGGCTGAAGCAATGTTCCTTTCAAAATATCGATTTCCTATGGAATTGTCATCTGACATGATGGATCTACAGTTGGGTTGGGACCTGGAGGAAAGACGGTTGTGTCTGAGCTGCAGGCATGAATCCTGATAGGTTTCATCCTCCACACAAAGGACAAAAGGAAAGGAAAGGACTCATCAGAGTTGAGAGAAAGATTAAGGAAAATACTTTAGTCATCTTCCAATTTCACAGGCTAATTTCTAATACTTATGACAAGGTAATCTATGAGCCTGTCATTTCACAGTTGAATCTCTCTGTTCCTAAAGCAAAGTGGTCAGACTCATGGTTCTACCCTTTTCAAGGGAAACACAAAAAGTTTTACTTTGTTGGCTAGAGGAGTCATTGGAGTAATTTTCTATTTCGCAGAGGAGGTCTGACAGATCACGGGTGGGTCACAGTGATGACAGTCCCTGCCCAGAGCCCAGCCACTGTCTATCTCAGAAGCACGTGACTCCTGGTTCTTTCCTTCCATCCCAGGATACCAGACCTTAGTCTTTTCTTTCCACCCCCTTTCCTGGGTTATCTTTTTTTATGCAATATGAATTTTATCTAATATGGATCTGCTTTTTCTGTAATTTGTCATTGCTTTTTGTCTGCTGTGCTCCATGGCCAGTTGTTCCATCCTTTCTTTTCTTCTCTTATTTCCCTCTATTCCCTATTTTTCACTTCAGAAATATCCCACACTCATTGGCTTGGAATTCCTTAATCATTCTGATTACTGTCTTGAAACAGATCGCTGTTCTTTTATTCTAGATGGTCACAAAGCTATCGGTATATTGTTTTGTTTTCTTAGTTTTAAAGAATAGCCTATGATACGAATTGTGTGCATGAGATTGGATATGCTTGAGTATCCAGACAGAATTCTGTTAAATTTGGTAGATTAAAAGAAGAAAATTAGATAAGGGGAAAGGCACAAATTGAAGACAGAAAAGTCAGGTAATTATAGACAGAGGCTGCACACACAGGGTGGTCAACCAGATACGGGCAGCCTGTATACACAGCCAATGATAAAGTTGTAAATAAGGATATCCAATCTTATCATTATCCAATGGTGTGCAAACACATTAAGTTCATACAATAACTGATGTTCCACTATCACCAGTGAATGTAATACTCTCTTTTTTTAATGTTTTGAAATTTTTTTTTTAATCATAGCTGCATACATTAGTGCAATCAAGGGGTACAATGTGCTGGTTTCATGTAAAATCTGAAATGTTTTCATCAAACTGTTTAAAATAGCCTTCATGGCATTTTCTTAGTTATTGTATGAAGACATTTCTATTCTGCATTTAGTAAGTTTCGCCTGTACCCTTCTAAGATGCACCGTAGGTGTGGCCCCACCAATTACCCTCCCTCCACCCCAAATACTCTTTATAACAACAGCAACAACTTAGCTTTATTATCAATTTTTTAAAACTATCCTCTACAATTTTTTTTCCCTAAACATTGCACATTTCTCTGCCTACATCAAGTATAATAAACCAAATTAAATCACTCATAGATGATAAAACACCATTGGTGTATATTGTGTAACAGGTGCTCTTAGGAGTTTCTGAGTCATAAGGTCATTGTTTCCTTAGGCCAGTGGTTCTCAACCTTCCTAATGCTGTGAACCTTTAATATAGTCCAAAGGGGTCACGACCCACAGGTTGAGAACCACTGCCTTAGGCTAAATGATCTCTCCAATCTTTGTTATTTTATACGTGTGTATATACATCTGTACACACACACAGACACACAGGGTGGCCATAAAATTCGTGTTCAATTTAAAGTAGTTGTCTAATAGTTGGCTATGTATACAGGCTGCCCTGTATCTGCTTGGCCACCCTGTGTGTGCAGGCTCTGTCTATAATTACCTGACTTTTCTATTTTCAATTTGTGTCTTGCCCCTTCTCTAATTTTCTGCTTTTAATCTACCAAATTTAACTAATTTCTGTCTGGATATCCAATCCTAAGTAGTCATTGGGTGATATTTAAAAATAAAATTCTTTTTAATGTAAGAGAATGAGCTTCAATACATAACTTTTGACTTCTAAGAGAGCTGTCCAGAAAGTCTCCAGCCATGTACTATGGAATATAGAGACAAACATGGCTAGATAGTTTCCAGACAGCCCTCATATTTTTTGATTCCTTGAAAATTTTTTTTTTTTTTTTTTTTTTTTGCAGTTTTTGGCAGGGCTGGGTTTGAACCCACTACCTCCACCATATGGGGCCAGCGCCCTACTCCTTTGAGCCACAGGCACCACCCGATTCCTTGAAATTTTTAATGAAACACACTTTTCCCTGATTCTTACTAGGATAATAGAGATATAAAATTCTTGGGCAAGGGTGCTGTTGAAATATTTAATTATTCCTAAGCGATGCCTGTGATAAATAGGTAGATTATCTCTCACAATTGTGAGGATTAAACATGTCTTTGCGCAAGTATTTAATACTTGACAGTCACCCATAGCAGACAGGGTTGAGTATTCTCTAAGGGAGGAACTGATCAGAAAGGGATAACTTAAAACTCTTTTGGTACCACCTCTAGCGAGTTTAATGGACTCACAATTTTGACAGCATTGTTAAGCAAATGGCAATTTCACCTTCATCTTGCTTTGGCTTAGGACACACTCCATGCATTTCTTTATTTAGATAATATATTTGGTTTGGGAGATGAATGGGTATGATGTGGATACGTGTAAGGTGAAATAGAGCATGAAATATCCACTCGGAGCTGTGATTCTGATACTGGCAGTCAACTGCATTTCTAGAGCACTGAAAAAATTAGCATGCATTTTGCAGATGTTTGCTGATGATAACCTAACATCATAGTCACATCTTATTATTGAATCATTAAGATGATGCCTTGAAACAAGGATAACTCTTGGAAAATGGGCATAGACACCCTAGAATTCAGGTGCCTGTTTTGGACTCCAGTCAATAAAATTTTAACTCATTGGAAATCTATACATTAGAAGTGTACATCAAGTAAGTTATAATGGTGAAATGATTGCTACTCTAATAAAATAGAGCATCCTAATATTTTATAAAGAGCTTTCAATTTAACAAGTTAAAATTAAAAAAAAAGATTTTTAAGAAAATCTCCAGTACTCAGGGCTCGTCCTTTCATTGCTAGTACAGCTTTGTTAATTGAAGTTTTATTGAATCAGTATTTTTTTTAAAAAGGTATCTGTCTCTTTCAGGACAGTAGGCCTGAATGAATCTTTCAAATTATCTTAAAAATCAAATTCCAATTAGATGTACTTATAAACCTGTGTCTGATGTGCATTTTAGGTAAATAAAAATACTTTTGTATTCGTCTTTTTGTGCATGTACACGTGTTTCCAATGAGAAATCCATGCCATTTGAAAAGCCATTTTACTTAGATCATCACATTAATTTTAACCAAGTTAAGTAGATTGCATTTGGTGTTGAGCAAAATAGGCTTAGTTTTTTTTTGGTGGCTGTGCTTGGTAAATATGTGCCATTGATCACTCGTCTTTGTTTAGATGAAAGTGAATTTCTGACATTTATCTCCCTTGTTTACCAGCCACTGCTATTTATATTAGTAGGCAATGTTATTTCCTCTTTAACTTTGCTAGGATGATTATGCAAGTATTATTTTGAGCTCAGCCACCTGTTTACATGTTCTGTTATGTGGCAAACAAAGCCTTCTCTAGGGAAAGTATTTCAAAGGGAAGATGTGATAGCATGAGTGAAAAATTCGGCACTCTCCACCCTAAAGGACATTTGAATTAGATTTTCTAAAAAACTATTGGCCTGAATAAGATTCCTCAGGATGGTTGTTGGTAGGCAGTATAATTGAGATGCTAGTGAGATGAATGACGTAGCAGGGCCATTATTGATAACTCTTGGAACTAAGCCCTTAGCTTATAAATATTGAAAATGTGTTAAAGTATATTGATGTTTGGTCATGGACTCTGGGGCAGTGAGATACATAATAAATGAAGAAGCCAGCACTGCTGCTGCCTTGATGATGTACTTTAATATGAAATATTTCTCACGTGGAGAATATTTTTTATTGTGCACTTTTTGAAAGCAACTATGGAATCCTCTGGTGCACAGGTACACCAAACTTCAACAGTTTATACAGAGACTCGCACGGTGAGTTTCTCCGTGAGGATGATGTATTAGGTGTCTCAAGTATAAACGCTTCATCCTATTACACGTGCTGGCTTCCAGCTTACTGGAAATACTCTCTGGACATTGATTTCAGTGAGCTATATGAGCTGCTATGTGTATGCCATTCATGAGTTATCAAAAACTGGATACATTATAACCTTTCCCCATTGTTGTCTTGTACACAGACCGGAAGGGTGAACGAGTAGAATGGTTGACTTTGGAAAGATGAAATTCTCACAGCGGAAGATTTCTGTTATAAAATAAGGAGTCATTTCATCTCGAATTGAGATCAAACTGAAGGTATAAGAGAGGCATAATTCCTCATGAACAAAAATAATTATAAACTTATTTGCCTGTGAAAAACCTTCATGTAGTTCTTGTACCTTGTTCAGGAGACTGAGAGAGAAGCTATCAGATTAAACTTTTGGTGATGGAACAAAAGTTTTGAACCAAGGTTTTGTCTTCTTATCTTGAGAAGAGTTCTCTGGGTATGAATTTCTAACAATATGGGTAATCAGAATTTTGGAAAACAAAAGAAAAGGCTAGTGTTGCAGGATGTCAGGAAAGGGCAGGAGCACGCGTTAGACAGAAAGGGCACACATAAAGAGACTCTCAGAAGGATGAATACCCAGCTTGTCACAAAAATGCTTAATGATGGAGTAGAGATGAATTTGTCAGTTCTCATATGTTGAATATTCATCATATGGTTACCGCAGCTGTATCTTAGAATGCCATTTCCTTTTTTTGTCACACATAAAGCAGATTACTCTACTGATTTATTCTTAGGAATTATACTGTGTACCTTACATGCCAAAGTGAGCTATTGTAAGGCAGCAATTTAAATGGTTGTTTTGCTATTCTCGGTAATTTTTCTTACTGTGTGATCAGATTTATTGTACATAGGTTACATATTTTTTTGGAAATAGGGAAAAGATTATATGAAAATGAACATTTCTCTACTTGCTACTCAAGAAGTTGGATTGATTATTTGTTCAGTGTTATAGATTTACAAGACTCGTGCTATATTTAAAGCACATATGCGCACATATGTTCAGGTATAAACATTGTGCCTGATTATTTATTAAGGGAACTGATCTCATTGTTCCTCTAGTAGATTTCAAAGGTTAGTGGAGAGTCTGATCATATCCTCTAAGACTCACCAACATATATGGTTTAAATTTCAGAGAGCTGTAACTCAAAAGTATCATTAATAATATGTTATTGGAGTTGGTAATTCATATTTCAAACTTCAAACTTTTAAAGTAATTCTAAAAGATAAAACTTCATCTCATGCCTATCATCTATCTATAATCCAAATAGTTATCAATCCATCTAACCACCCATCCATCTGTGGAAAGTGTAATACCAACTCCAGAAGTAGGTTTGAGATCACACTTGGTTATGCTTAAGCTTCAGGGCCCTCACTTGCTCTTCTAAAGCTCTGTGCATTCTCCTTCAGGGATGCAGAGAGGAGGCCCCAGGGTCACGCTCTAGGTCACGTGGTGGCCTTGGGCCTGAGGGTGGCTCTGGGTTACCAGCATCACACATGTACCCAGTGAAAACTTGACTCTGGGTTATCTCATTGCTCTCCCAGATACTCCCACGGAGAAAGCTCTGAACCAATGCTATTCCCTTCCCGCTTGTAGTGAAGTACTCTAAAGGCCATGGTTTATGGCTGCTGCTCATCTCCTCTTCCCACCAGAGCCAGCTCACAAAAGCCAGGAAGGACACAGTCACGTCCACGGGGTGAGGCAAACCTTGCAGAGTCCAAGTTCTAAGATTCTCCGAGTTTGCCCACGGAGAATATAAAACTCAAGCAACTATAGTTTTATAGCAAACATAAAAACATAAAACCACATAAAAAACCCATAAAACTCCCTATGTGCTGAAGCTAGAATAAAACCTAAGTTATTTATAGCAAAAAAAAAAAAAAATGAATTTCCACTGACCATGCTAGAGGAGTGACTGAATTATCCTCTTATTCCAAATGATATTCAGATCCTTGCAGGAAGAGGTAAACAGGATGAACCCAGAATTCAGGGGAAAAAAGAAAAGTATTATGGAGAAAGTGTGGAAATGGTTCATTAATAATAATGATAAAGACAAAATGTTATTTTCCTGGATTTTGTTATATTCATAGTATTGGTAAGCTATTTAAAACTTTGTAATTTGTTATGTCATTCTAAACATGTACTCACTTTTACACCTGGTTTTACATTCATAATTTCATTTTTTTTTTAAAAAATCGGTCCCAAGACACATAAACCCAGATTATCCCTCTGCCTGGTAGATAGTAGCTCTTTAGTGCATGCTTATTTTTTTCCCTTTTAGATCCATTGCATTTCCATTGACTACATGAGTGATAATGATTCTGGCTACTAAAATTTTTCACATACAACTATGCAGTTTCTATAAACTATTTTTCACTGACTTGTCATACCCATTTGATTATTGATGGTCCCCAAAAGATATATCTGTGTCCTAATCGCTGGAATTTGTGAATGTTATTTGGAAGGAAGGGTCTTTGTAACCGTAATTAAATTAAGAATCATGAGACCAGGAGGCCAACCTCGATTGGCCATAAATTCAGTAACACACGGAGCAGAGAGACCAAAGAGGAAGAGGCAATGTGACCCCAGGCACGGAGCTCGGGGGCTGTGTCCACACAGGTTATGGGTGGACACACAGCTCGTGGGTCTGAGAGGCATGACAGAGCATCCCTTGGAGCCTCCAGAGCGTGCCAGCCTTCCCATGCCCCAGTCATTTAGTGACTTCTGGACTCCAGAAATGTAAAAGAACAAATTTCTCTTGTTTTATTCTCCCAATTCGTGGTAATTTGCAAGAACAGTCATGGGAAACTAATATTCTTCTAATTTTATCTCTAACATTTTCTTTCTTTTTTTTTTTTAGAGACAAAGTCTCACTTTGTCACCCTTGGTAGAGTGCTGTGGCATCACAGCTCACAGCAACCTCCAGCTCTTGAGCTTAGGTGATTCTCTGGCCTCAGCCTCCCGAATACATCTAACTGGGACTACATCTAACATTTTCTAATGCTATCATTGATACACATTTTCTCTTGTAGCAAAAACAAATGACCAGAAATTACATAAGGAGGTAGCAATCGAGATTGAAAGGGAGAAACATCTAGAAAAACTGTGAAGAAAGAAAAAAAAATCAGAAATTTATATTCATAAAACAAAAAATTCAATCACACATTTTTTTCCTTTCCTTATTCTGTTCTTTCTGACACTGCAGTTTGTTACTTTGTATTGGTTTGGGGAGGGGCTGGTTAAGGAAGAGATCCTTCATTCACACTTTGGGTGTTAATTAGAATCAGGCAAGGATCATGAAGACATTTCTGGGATTGGGGTCACAGGAGTTAAGAAGAGATAGCTATAAATCTTTTGAAACATTTTAAATTCAGAAGAAGAAAAACAGTATTTTTGCATATAGACACTCACTTGAAATCCATCTTTTTCTTATACACAGGCTCAAAAGAATATCAGCACTTCAGGAGATTATGAAATTTCTTTTTTGTCCAAGATGTAGTGTATTAATGATAGTGTTTTTCCATGAGTGTATAAAAATCTTGTTATAGTTTTTAACAATGTTTTAAAAATATATTCACTTAAGTAAATCTACCTAACTTTTTTTCTTTAAGTGAATAAATATCTTAATGCAAATCTATATATAAGATGCACAAGTTTCCTTCTTTATGTAGGGACAGTGATCATTTAGGAATGAAAATGATGTGACTTTTAGAAAATAAGACTTCAATCCTACAAATATATCTTAGGGAACATACTCAACCAACATGTATAGAAAAACCATTCCAATTTTATCAAGAAGACAATTCAACTACTTAAGTTTAATCATGGCTTTTCGTTTTGGTGTTTCTATATACTGAATTCTCACTGACGTATCATCTTTGGAAGGCAGAGTCATTTTTTTGTAAAAGAAATTAATGTGGGGGCAGCACCTGTAGCTCAAAGGAGCAGGGCGCAGGTCCTAGATACCCGAGGTGGTGGGTTCAAACCCAGCCCTGGCCAAAACCTGCAAAAAAAGAAACAAAAGAAAAAAAAGAAAAAAAAAAGTGGAACTTACGAATTACATCCCTTGAAAATCAGACTCATTGTATTTTGTAAGAATGGAGATTATGTTCAATGTTATATTTTCGAAATCTGATTAAGTGAGAAAGACTGCTTTCTCTATTTTATTTAGCATTAAAGGCCTTTTTTTTCTTAAAGGAATTTAATGGACTTTGATTAATATTAGCCCGGAGTCTGTTGGTCCCCTCTGTTCATTCGCAAGGCTGATGGAAAGAAGAGGATGTCTTCTTTAGACCAATCTCCGCTTTCCCACCCCAAGCAACCCACGGAATCCAGTTTTATTTGTAAGTAGGGTAAATGGCTTCCCCTTGTCCCCCAGTAAGTGTAAGGTGTTTAATATTCATGAACAAGCCCTTCTGGGTTAAATGATCTCATCTCCCTGTACAGCCTCGCCCTGCCCCATCCTCTTACTCAGCTCAGTCATTGAATGTTATAATTATACTGAATTATTGAACCGTGTTATTCTCCATCTCTGTACAACTTTACAAGTATGGAGAAGGTTCTAGATGAGATGCAAATATGATGTAATTTGTTTGGAGAAACTGGTGGGATGGGTCTTAATTCTGTACATTGAGACTTTTTAAAAAATTTTTATTAAATCATAATTGTGTACATTGGTGCAATCATGGGGCACAATGTTCAGACTTCATATACAATCTGAAATATTTTCATTGAACTATTTAACATAGCCTTCATGGCCTTTTAATCACTATATGAAGACATTTATATTCTACATTTAGTAATTTTCACTTGGACCCTTGTAAGATGCACCGTAAGTGTGATCCCACCAATCACCCTCCCTCCAC
>CAUYRH010019911.1:0-62441 GCA_963574655.1 Perodicticus potto | reverse complement strand
GTGCTGCGGCAGCCAGCTAAAGAGCCAGCGGGCTGGATGACAGGCAAGGAGGGGGACCTCCAACACCCACCAGAGGCTCCTATAGCCAAAAAAGCTGGACAACTGCCGAGGAGACATCTGTGCCTTGGTGTCTCCTTCACTGTACACTTAGGCAACCTTTTTTTTTCATAAGTAGAACAATATTCTGGTATACAGCCAGCTTCTGCAAATGGATATGTGGCTGTCCCTTTTTGAGCCTTGTGCCTTGAATCATAGCTCCACTGTGCATTCATTCATCTCTGCACCTCTAAATTCCACATAATAATAATATCTACTGAATAGGAGTGTTGTGAGGACCACAAGGATGGATATAGGTAAAGGGTCACCTGGCACATTACATGGTACATTGTCTGGTACTATGTAAGGATTCTATAAAAACTGCCCATTTTTTTTTTCATTTTTATTACTTTGAGCCAATCTCTGTCCTAGTTTCCAAGAATAAGATAAGGTTGGAAAGATTGACTATGACCTTAAGGGAGCAGTCTATGAATATTATAAATGCATTGCGTCATAGTGTCAAGCAAGGATTTCCTAAAGAACACTCTGCTTAGTCTCTGGCTTTAATTTGGGAAAGGGGCCCAACCTTTCTATGCATTCATTTCCCCATAAGCTTCAGAGAATCTCCTGCTGAAAACCTTAATCCTAAATTATTTCCAGGTCTCACATGTGTTTAGTCTCAAATAACTTCTCTCCCCAAATAGGACATCAATGTTTTGGACATTTCAAGTCAAGGGTCAAAAAGGAAAAACTGGCTTCTGCTTATCCCTCAGGGCCTTCCATTCTAAATATTTATGTTAATAATGTATTTCTTCCATGTCTCAAATCAGAAGACTTTTTAAAATTTTCATCTTAACCTTTTCAGAGATTGTCTTCTGCAAGGAAATGTTGCCAGAACATCAATATTTCTCCCATTAGAAAGCTAAAAAATTGGTGTTCACATAATTCAGTAAAATAGTGGATATAATTGAGGATGTCTCAGGCAGCCAGCTGAGCGGAAAACATCCCGTAGTCACCTGAAGTCATGGTGCCCATTTGGTCTAGCATAGCACCTTCTGCCTTCATTCAGCTTCTGCGGGGACTGCCTCCCCACCCTCTCTGCAGTGCCTCGCTAATTCTGCAGTGTGGGTCACCTCGCAGGCCACCAGGAGAGATGCTTGATGACTTGTAACTCCATGCAATTAGTGAAGGTGGAATAATGATGTCCATCGGAAATGAGGTCATCATATCTCATTTGGCTTTATTAAATAAAATATTTCTTCAACATTCTTATCAGCATGATACATGCTATTGAGTTTTCTTCATTGGAAAGGTAAGAATAATCAGATTTTTTACCCATGTTCTGCCTTGTACTGTGTATTTGATCATGAGGCATGTGGAGATGACAATCACAGGGGTGGTCAGTGGCTTCAAGGGGTTAGACTCAGCAGACACAAACCTCAGTGCCCATCTAGAGTTCTACACAGATGTCCCATTAGCCAATGTGGCCTGCCTTCCCTTCAGACACCACCACACCCTGGGCTGCCTTCTTGATTGTCTTCATGGTCACTTATTAAACTCATCCTAATTTAGACTAGAAATTTTAAGATCGATGTTTCATTCTTTCAGAAAGGTCTTGGTAGTATTAATGAATTCCTAGCAATGTCTTGACTGCACCACATCGTTTAACATTTGACTGGATATTCACTTCAATTAACTGTTGGTTAGAACTCAATTTGTCTGAAAACAACATTAAACCAAAAAATACAAAAAGAAAATAAAGAAAGAAAAATAGTATAATTACCTTAAACAAGACAAAAATATATTTCTTCCTCACATAAAAGATATATAGAAGCAAGAAGGAAATCTAGAAGAGGTCTGTCCATAAACATTAGAGGCTCAGGCTCTGTCTGTCAATGAGATAATTCATAGCACCTTCAAAGTTACTTTATGGTGTATGATAGCTGCTGGATCTCCAGCCATCACAACTGCTTCCTGGGAGGACATAAAATCCAAAGAACTCCTTTTTTGAGTTTACAGCATTCTTTAAGCTTTCCTAGAAGCCCCAAAGAGCAACTTTCACTTATATCTTAGAGCTTCAGCAGAAGCTGGGAATTATAACCTGGAGGTATGTGTATGGCTCATGGAAAATGAGTATTAGGAGGCAAATAGCAACATTAGCTAGGAAGTAATACTCCCTGAAAAAATTATAACGATTAAGATGAAAAACTGCTTTCTTCTCTGGAGTAGAAAATATTACCAAAAATAATGGTGGGCTTTATACTTGTTGATTGTGTGACAGCTGGCTTCATCTGACATTGTCAACAAATACTTTTCAAGCTCTACCTATATGATGTGAATGTTACAAAGAAAATCCTCAAACCCCTAAGCTCAACCAGTGGAAATAAGACAAACCAAATTTTGCAGTCAAAAGCATGAAATGATACTTACTGTAAAAGTTATACAGAGTGTTATGAAAGCTCAGTGGGCCCCAGGATGCTGGTAAGCTGAGAGCAAGAACAACAGGAACTAGACATTGTTTGAAACAGGAGTGTGGATGGGGCACAGGCTGGTACATTGCACTCCCCAAGAAGCAATCATGATTTGAACAGCTTGTGAAGAGAGCAAGGGCCAATCAGACAGGACTTCATTAGTTTATCAGAAGACATTTCTCAAGTTAAGAGAAGGAAAGAACCCAAAGAAGAAAAACTTGATGAGAATCCTGGGACCAACACAAATAGAGGAAGCTGTGTAGAATTTACTTCGGCCACGGAGTTAGTATCTATTTTACATCACTGCGTGTGAGCCTGGCCTACCCACTATTCCTCTGTGGATATTACTTTAAAGGTAATCATCACCTGACCATAGCCACCATCACAGCATTTTCTATTTTTTGTTTTTTTAATTGAGAATGTTATGCTAGAGAAAAAAATAGCATAACTTAATGAAACTCATGTTGGTCTCCATCTTTGCTCTTACTTCCCTTTAGCGTTAAAAAAAAAGAATATTGGTTTGTCAAAATTTGCTTGCCATTTAGACATGTTGATTGCTGTTTATAGAGTGTGTAATGAGATCAATGTCTTACACATGTGGTGGTAGTTGTGCATCCTAATAAATGCTACCCCTTTGGAAATAGTCACGGAGACAGAAGACACAGGGAAGGTGGTACCAGAGTTCAAAATGTTTGAGAGCCCATATTTCAGAAGTCCGTTGGTGTCAGATTTTCATATAGTTTAGGTGAGGCATTTCTGCAGGGCTTGTTGACCAGAGTTCAAGTTCCTCAACCCCCTCGAGGTTAGCAATAGTCTACACACGATGTCTGGCACCCGGCAGGCTGAGAGCTAGGATTCTGGGGGTCTTGTTGACCAGAGTCCAGGATCCTGCTCCCCTCCCCCCTTCACATGCCAGAGAACTACACAGTTGTTATCTGGTGCCTGAGAACCGAATGCCTTGCAACCAAAGATTACTACCGCTGAGTCCTGCGCAGGCATAGATAGAAATCACTGAAGCGAGTTAGGCAAGTTTATCCCGGATTTGTAAAGTACACGTGGCCCTCACACAGTGTGCCTGCATGATTTTCCTTTGTTTCCTTTCATCTGATTGTTAATGATTACTTGGGGCGGCTTGCTTTGAATAACTTGAATTAGGTTTATGCATTATGTTGTCAACATGATTTATGATTTTTGATTGAATAAAGAGACTTACGGGAGAACGCTCTGGGGCTGCACATGCTGACTACACTTGAGATGCTGCTGGTTATAGTGAAAGCCTCTCGTGGACTCCTATCAGTTATTCACCTGTGATAACTGAGTCTGAGTTTTTTCTCGCCTTCAGTGCAGATCAACTACCTTCAGTATAGATCTTGGCAACAGTTGTGCAGACCCAGGTCCCCACGGAATTCAACCAAAACTGTGGCATTTTTGGGTCACTTTTATGTGTGCTGATTTTTTTCCATCCTGCTTGGTTAATGGGTAAAGAAGGACTCAGGGAGTTGAAGGGACTTCAGATGGAGTCTCTTCTCTACTGCAGGCATTGGGAGGCCCAGTGCTCAATGCCCAAGAGCACAGGATCCAAGGACAAAGTCCCCGAGTTCAAAGCCCAGGTTTGCTTACCAGTCGCTGAACAACCCTGTGTGAATTTCTTGCCTTTTCTTGGCCTCAGTTTTCTCACTGGGGATACCAAGAAGAGTTCTACAGCACAGAGTCTGAGGTGGGGCTCGGGCTTCAGGTAGAGGATAAATACTTTCGGTTGTTGGGATAAGGTCTCTGGGGAGGAAAGAAGAGAAACACAGTGTTGGTGAACAAAGAAATATGAACATTAAACTTCTAACTTTTCATCACAAAATATTTTCAAGCAATTAAGTTTAATCTGAACACCCAAGTGCCTGCTGTTAAAAAGTACCCTTTCATGATTAATGACTTAGATCTTTTAAAATAAAAATCATAGATTCTCAATAACGTAAAAAGAAGAACAAGATGCTTGTGATTAACACTGCTGTTCTGAAGACAAATCAAGTAACTGAGAAATTGAACGGCTATCTCTAGTTCCCCCTTTGCTCTTCATCAAGACCGTGCAATCTAAGCTGTATCTTCCACAATAATGTCAATGCCTCTCTTCAAGGTATGTGGAGCTGTGTCAGCTGAACAAATCAAATTTAGTTTGAGGGAATGAATTAGAACAATAGAATCAGTTATCAAGTAGTTTTAAAGATCTTTATGTCATGTATATACAGACTTTGCTAAATTTATTAAATCCACCTTTGTTTCCTATTAAGAATTGAATGGTTATCCCCACCACCAGGTTCAAACAGCACCGCCATCAGCTTCAGTTATGAAGCCCCAGTGTAGAGGGGTTCCTCGGGCTCCATGACAAATTCAGAGCCCAGGAAAGAAGACCAGGTAAGCACACCTGTTAGCATTGAGAACGTCTCGCCATGAAATTCTTCATGTGCTTTACAAACCGTAATTTGCATTTGGGGTTTTGTACAAACACATGAATTCACACTTGTGGTTGGCTATGGAAACAATAGTTTTGACCAAAAGTATATTTCTTTATTCCCAAGTAGACCCAGATTTGAAAAGACCACGTAGGCTCTTGATTGCCTATTGAGGCACTGTACAACTCACGGCAATGGATAGAATGTTCTGGTAGCTGGCCTTGGCCATGGCCTTTCCCTTCATTCTTCTTCAAATGTATTCATTTGTTTTCAGGCAGCCTATTCTTGCCTGTGCAGCCCCTCTTTCTGGCTGTGAGCTTTGTATAATCATTACCTGAAAGTAATTTAAACCAGGATGTTGAATCAGACAGAGGGGAGACTTTTATTAATGCACAAAACAGAATTCTTCTGAATCTTAGATAAAAGACTGTTTGGGGAATACATAGTCACATTGGATTTCAACTATTGCTTTTCCTTGTTTCCTGTTATTTGCTCTTGTTTTTTTCCTATTTCAAAGTGTTAATCTGATGCTTTGAGAAAGTTTCCTTTAAACAAAATTTTCAGAGGCTTATTATGAATGCACTGCAGGCAGTTCAAAGGAGAATCTCCAGGACTCCTTTAAGTTCCAGGAGATGGGAAGAACACCTTTGTGCCTGGCATGATGTTATAATTCAACCTGCAGAACACCAGCAGTGATGTTGCTATGAGGAAAAGCAGCAGACTTACGTGAGCGTTACATGGGTGTACAAAAAGTCAAAGCATCAGTTTGCAAAATGAATCCTACTAGTCTAGGACACAGAATAAGCACACACACATACATATACATACCAGAAAAGGGAGGAGAAGAAGAGGGAGTTCTATGCTCAAATAAATTTGAAAAATTCTGCATCCTTTGTCCCTGCATGGAGACTTCCAATGCAATTTATTATCTTAAAAGGGTATGAAATGTTCTGCATTAAATAAATCTGTTTAACCCAGAATTTCTCCAAGTGTTTAAATCACAAAATCCTTATCAGTTGAGATTAGCAGGACTTGTGTTTTCAATAAAATACTTATTATTGTTCTCTCAGCAATCATCAGGTAATGCCTATATACAAGATAAATGTATTAAATATATGTATTCTTCATGTTTTCTTAAAAATAGAATATTTTTAAGAGAAGCTATAGGTTCACAGAAAAATCGAGAGGAAGGCATAGAGATATCCTGTATACCCCTTGCAAGCCCACACGCATAGCCTTCCTGTTATCAAAATTTCAACATCGACATCCCCCAGCCCCAGAGCAGTACATTTGTTACAAGTTATGAACTTACCTTGACACATCATTATCCCCCTATGGTTTACGTTACAGTTTACTCTGGTTGTTGTACATTTTATGGGTTTGAACAAATGTATAATTACACATATCCACCATTGTGGCATCATAGTTTTGTTGATTTTTTGGCAAAAAATCCTCTGGCCTTGACCTGTTCTTCAGTCCCTGCCCTCAACCCCTGGCAACTACTGATTATTTTACTGTCTCTCTAGTTTTGCCTTTTTTTGCATGTTGTACAATTGTACTCATACAACATGTAATCTTCCCAGATTGGCTTCTTTCCCTTAGCAATATGCTTTAAGGCTCCTCCTGTCTTTTCATGTCACAGTTGTTTATTTCTTTTTTAGCACTGAACAATATTCATTGTCTGGATGTACCACCATTTATTTATCCATCCATTTACTGAAAGATCACTTGATTGCTTCTGAGTTTGGATAATTATGAATAAAGCTACTGTAAACATCTGTGTGCAAGTTTTTGTATGGACCTAAGTTTTTAATTCCCTTTGGCTACATGTCACAGAACACAATTACTGGATGGTATGATAAAAATATGTCAAGTTTTATAAAAAACCCACGAAACCATCTTTCAAAATGGCATAGTTTGCAAGATCCAGACAATGAATGAGAGTTCCTGCTACTTCACATCCTTGTCAGTATTTGGTGCTGTCGGTGTTGTGGATTTTAGCCATGTGGTTTAATTTGGATTTCTCTGCTGATATCTGATGTGGTGCTTATATGCCATATGGCATACGCTTATTTGACAACTCTATATTTTCTTTGGTGAGGTGTCAGTTGAGGTCTTTGGCCAATTTTTAATTAAATTGGGTTGTTTGTGCTCTTACTGTTGAGTTCTAGGAGTTCTTTGTATCCCATCTCCTGATAACAGTCCTTTCTCCCTGTGTGTGGCTTGTCTTTTTATTCTCTTGACAGTGTCTTTTGCACAGCGCACATTTTTAACTCAATAAAGCTCACTGTGTCGATTCTTTATTTTACGGATCATGCCTGTGTGTTGCAACTAAAAAGTAAGCCCCCAATCTAAGGACATCTAGATGTTCTCCTCTGTTTTCTTCTAGATTTGGTTCACATTTAAGTCTGTGATCCATTTTGAGCTAATTTTTGAGACGGATGTAAGGTCATTTTTTCACATGTGGCCATTCATTCACCTGTGTAGGTTGACATTAGAATGGTGAAGTTTTGTTGTTAGAGTCCAGGAGATGAGGGCTTATTTACATCAACGAGTAATTGGTTTTCTAACCTGATTGCTAACTGGGTAGTGGTATTCGCTTCTGCCTCTCCTGGACAATAACCACTGTAGCTTCCATACAACTTTCAAGTGTCAAATGCAAACTGAATAATATATCCCGGTAATCACGAAGTTACAAAGATGAAAATGGTGCCTCTAAGATGCTGAGGAACTTAATGGGTGAATAGTGAAGGGAAAGACTGAACCCAGAGCTGCTTGACTGTGTCAGTCTTTCTCAGAACCACACGGCCTCCCTCGGCTATGACGCTTACCTGCCTTCTGCTTCTAGGCAGCATATGATGTGGTGCTACAAGCAAAACAAAGGCGCATCAGTCCTACTACTTTTAAAGGTAGGGATTGACCGTGGGTTGCGACCTTCACCTAAACAACGTCTTTCCGTACCACCGTCATCACACTTATCAAGCTCTATTAAAATTATTGGCTTACTTGTGGTCCCATTTACCAGTATGTGAATGAATAATACCGGTGTCTTTTTCTTCCCGGAACACCCAGAGCTTACATAGGGCCTTGGCAAATTATAAACATAATAATGGCTCACAATTATTGAGCATTTACTAAGCACCAGGACTTGACTTAAATGCTTTAAATGTATTAACACATTTTCTTATCACACCAACACCGTTAGGTAAGTACTATTATTATCCACACATTACACAGAAGAAGCCTGACAGGAAGGGTCAGCAATTTGGTCAAGGTCAGACAAAGATTTGAGCATCATAGGGACATATGACCTTATGATTAAAGAAATGTAAAGACATAACATTTGTTAAATTATACCTCTGTGCTAAGCAGCATTCGAGGAGTTTTTTGCCTGTTATGGTTTTTATTCTTCACAAGAATTCTATGAGGTGGGTACAATTATTACACTTCTATACAGAGGAGGAAACTGAGAACCTATGCTTTTATACTTTCAATGAACACTTTAATAACGTTTTTTAGAAACTAAACTATTGCAGTACAACTTAATAGAAAATCTCACACCTGAAAAAAATGTCACAGGAATCACAAACCTGAGAAATTGACTAATCTCAGAAAATATCTGTCACCATTTTTAAGTACTAAGAAAAGGTGTTCACAGGTCTCCATTATGAAATTCTCGAAACAAATGTGAGCATTGCCTAAGTTAGAGATAATACTTTGGTGTATCACGCTTTCTGGTAGCTTGTGTATTAAAAAATAATTTTTTTTTGATTAAGATTTTGGTTTGTTCTTCTGTTAGGAAAATGGATTTGAAATAGTTTAAATTAAGCACGTACAAAAGAAAGTAAATCATGAGCCGGAAAACGTCTAGATATTTTCAGAATTCTTTCCAAATAAATATTCTTATGGTATACCTTCTACACCCCTCTCCCTCCCCCCCCAAAAAAATTCCTCATTTCTAAACTTCCACAAAGAAACAGGAGCTGGAAATAGATGAGAGCGGTTCAATGAGGAGAGAAAACAACAAACATCATAAAAAACTTTGTGTTTTCATCGACGACTCCAGAGGGCAGCTTTCTGCTACCCAACAGCTGCATAATGTTCAGCAAAATTCTGCCTCCCTGAATTTATGAGGTATAAAATACGACCATCATAAGATCTGAAAATGATTAGACCAGTCCTGAAATCACCGTGTCAACACTCGGAAACGGCAGTGGAAGGCAAATAAAAATGATTCAATTTTGCGTGACAGAAGGTGCCGGCGCACGGACCACGAGCAGCCGTTTCCCCCGGGGAAGCGCTGGTCACACACGGACGGATGGAGGGCGGCCGGGAGCAGGCGGTCAAGGGCGCTGGGCGCAGGCGGTCAGGGGCGCTGGACGCACGGAGGCCTGCGGGGAGAGAGGGTGGTCGTCGCCTCAAGCCAAGTTGCCTTAGCTCTTTCCGCACTTACCAAACCTAGTTACTTCAGTTCGTCCCCGGGACGACCAAGCACCTTCCACAGTGCGCTGTCCTTGGTGGATAATAATTGTACCTCTTAGTGAGCACGCTGACTGAAGACCAATTCTCCTAAGTTTATAAATGCATGCCTTCCGTTAACCCTCAGAAAACTCCACTCGTGGAGTGGGTCCTATTACCAACTTCATTGTACACATGAGGAAACCGAGACATGGAGAGAT
Source organism: Perodicticus potto (assembly GCA_963574655.1). Classification (NCBI taxonomy): domain Eukaryota; kingdom Metazoa; phylum Chordata; class Mammalia; order Primates; family Lorisidae; genus Perodicticus; species Perodicticus potto. Next base: position 52,811 of record CAUYRH010019911.1, on the reverse strand, counting down.
TAATTGCCTATAGGTAGAAAGAGAAAGCCCGGGACTCAGAGACGATCTGAACCCAGATCCCACCCTTTTCACATTCCAAGCCGCAGATCTGACCAAATCGGCCCACAGCCTGCTGTTTTAGTGGCCCGTGAAATAAAAATACTTTTTGCACCAATGGATAGAGGGAGGAAGCAAAAGGAGAATAACTTTTGTGATGCATGAAAATCATGTAAAACTTCATTGTTTGTAAATAAAATTTTATTGCAACACACCCAGGCTTTTTCATTTACCTATTGTTTGTGGCTGCTTCTTTGCTACAGTGGCAGAACAGAAGAGTCACAACAGGTCACAGGGCCTGCAAAGCCATAGCACTTTCTCTCTGTGCCTGATCTATGCAATGCTGAGCACAGGTAAGGAAAACACTACAAATTCGCTGTACTTTTAAGGGAGGAGCTGTTCTTCCCCTGCTGCCCAGGCCAACCTTCCATGCCTTTTACCTACAACAGGTTCATTCTCACATCTTTGCTCTTGTGAGGAATTGTGGCACAACACCAAATTTCTGGCCCACAGCTAATAAGTTAGCTTATTTTGTCTTGAAATGTATGGATGGAAATATAAACATGATACACAAGTTAAGGCTAATGAGGACACTATTTGCAAGTTTTTTTTTTTTTTTTGAGAAGTCTCACTCAGTTACCCTGGGTAGAGCGTTGTGGCTCACAGAAACCTCAGACTCTTGGGATCAAGCCATCCTCTTGGCTCAGCCTACCATGTCAGCCCACCATGAGAATAATTTTTCTATTTTTTAAAATAGAGATGGGGTCTTGCTCTTGCTCGGGGTGATCTCTCACTCCTAAGCTCAAGCAATCCACCTGCCTAGGCCTCCCAGAGTGCTAGGATACAGGCGTGAGCCACTGTGCCCACCTCTTCACAACATTAAATTAAAAAACAAAGTTGAGGTTCTAAAGTGTAGTTATTGTGATTTAAAAATATATCTCAGCTACTATTCCAGGCGGGGAGGGGCGTATAAGCATTTGTAATCTCTTTTTAATTAGATTGCTCTCATCCATAAAACAGAAGGCTGAACTTTTGGGCAAAAACCAGTTTTTTTCCCATTCCCTTTAGCTGATCCAATCACAGCCCCCGCCTTCCCTGTGACTCTGTAGTTCTCAGCTGAGAATGAGGAGACGCAAGTGGGTCCCTCTCACTAAAGGCACCTGTATGCATAAAACAGCAACCAAAGGAGAGAAGGCGAAGGTAATTGGGAAAGAGTGCTTCAGCTTCCCAGATGGCGGGATTTAAAATACTTTAATAAATAAAGTCGACTTTTAATTTAAACATTAGTTTGGTAAAAATTTCACCTGAATACTTCATGCCTGGCTTTTATCTCTCAGGAATCGCTATAGCAACAGCACAGGAGCAGGATTCGGTATTTCCTTAACCACAGCGAGATGGGCAACCAATGAAAGACATGAACTTACGATGGAAGGACTATAAAATATGCATCATCAAACTGGTAGAGTCTGGTTCCTCCTGAATTAATATGCATTCCATAAGAACAGGAAGCAAGTAGGTAAGTATAGTGATTATCTCTGAGGAGGAAAGATTATCCTGCTCTCTCCAGGGGGCTCGTCTGCATATGTGCAGTGCCTTTACCGGCCCCCAAGAGCTTGATATTTTTTACATCATGTGGCTTTTTCTGCTCTGTTCCTTTGTGCACGTCTTCGCCGCCACAGATTCTCTACTAGTTGGTGACATTAAAGCTTCCATACACAAGCGCTTGGGCATTTTTCATGAAGGAAATACAGCAGCACAGGAGAGGTCAAGTACATTGGCCTTCTAGGCAGCTGGTAAATGTTAGTATGCTGTTTTACAGATGTGACAAAATCCCAGGGGCATGGCCAGAGGATGGAATTTCATAGTCTAACGTCAGAATACAGCTTTGCCCTTTAGGAGGAGAAACTGACTTCCACGTTTATTCCTTCAAGATAGAAGAGAAACCATGGCCTGACTGTGAGCTAGCTGAAGCTTAGATACCTTTCCCCTATTTCTCAAAGAGAACCTAAGATACCCTCAAAATTAAACATTTAAAGTCAGAACATGTCAATTATTTCAACACCTTCATTTTATACATGAGGAAACGAGACTCAGAGAACCGTAGCAACTTTCCCAGGTCATCCAGCTGACGTGTGGGATACTCAACTTTTTTACAAAACCCAGAAGGATTTATTTCCATTACGTATACCATCCCACTCCCTGCTCATCCAAGGACGATTTTAAAAAATATCCCCAGGAACTACACATTATGCTGAACTCTGGGTTTACAAAAATCCAACATTGCATGTTGAAATATGCTGTAAAAAGCATGTGTCTGGAATGAGGAGAAACATTCTTGTGGCTTGTTCTCCTTGGAAAACACGTCTAATGGATAGAAGTGAGGCAAGTTTAAAGCTGCTGTCCACAGCACCTCCCTGGAAAGACTGAATCAATCAGTACAATGTGCTTTGATCTTTGAAGTACACTAAGACTTTAAGTAAGCCAATTCAACAGAATTTATTAGGAATAGGCATAATACTATAGACATGTTCTTTGCAGCTGAAATGGTATTCAATTATACAGACTCAACAGAGTCTAGGAGAAAGCAGCTAGCTTGGCAAGGTTCAGCATTTCTTCAGTTACTAGGATGTCATACAAAGATACAGAATGTTGATGTCTAAAGGTATTTTCATTAGTGAGAAACGTGATAGTGAGTGATAAGTTGCAACAACCTATAGTTCCACAAGCATGCCCCCTGAATGCATTACACACATTCTTCCTTCAACTTGAACTTCTGCCCTCCTCTCTCTTCTCTCAATAATTCAAGTGAAGGTTTGGCTCTTCTGTGAACTTTTGGATCCTGTAGGCCAAGTGACTGACGGCTCTTCTGGACAACAGAAGAGCTCACTGCATTTCTTCACCTTTCTGTCACGAACTTAACAAGGTTATATTTTGTGTTTGCTTCTGTCTCCCATTGGTCTATATACTATTTGAGAACAAAGGGCCCTGTTTTATTTATCTTTGCTCCCCATAATACTTGGGTTATGTACATGTTTATTGTCTGGAACAATGTTCTGTGAATGATACTAACTAAAATGTTCATGGTAGGTGCATCCCAGCAGTTTATGATTTTTCTCTCCTTAAAAGCATGCCCTTGAAGACTTTGACATTTTATTCTTTCACATAAACTTATATTCTTCTTGCACTCCTAAATGCATTAAATCATTTAGCTAAAACTCGGAAATGGATTGGATATTGACACTAACTATGATTGCCAAGATGATTGAAGGTCTGCAAAGGTGATGCACTTTCCTAAGGGTGCTGGGTGATGGGAGTCACAAGTCTTCTTTCCATCGTGGTGGGTTTCAAACTATTTTGAGTCAGAGCCACAGCAAGAAGTGAGAGACCCACTTCACACTTTGTACTTTGGCCGTGTGCTTCCCAGCTTCTAGAGCCAGGCATGTAGGTCTGCCCCCGGGGCAGGATTCAACAATTCTCTTTCCTTGAGAAGTTCCTCAGATTCCTCATTTATAAATTTGAGCTAGCAATAAGATCATCTCTTAGGGTTGTTAAGACAGTTAACCACGTTTCTACACGTAAAGTTCTTAGAATTGTGTCCAGCACAGTATCAATGTCAGCTATTATGTTATTATTTACATAACTAAGTGAAACTAGAAGTTTTAAAAAAAAATTACTCCTATTATCTACAACCTAAAAAAGAAAATTGTCCCAAAACTTTAAATTGATTTCACAACCCAACATTGGCTCTCAAGCTCCAGTTTAAAAATAGCAACGTTTTAGTGCTTACCAATGTCATTCTCTTTTTATGTATTCATTTTGCTAGAGTTTGGTGAAAACCTATTTTGCGTTAGAACGGGCAGAGGGACTATAAATTTCAGTCAGAAAGAATCAATATGAATGGGCACTCTAGTCTCCCTGACTTTTTTCAAGGACTTGCTGAGCTAAAAAGGAGCTATGCTATCCATTCTCTTCCTTGTTAGGTAGACTTGCATCTTGCCTTTCTCCGTCAGTTCTCTGCAATGCAGACGAGCACTTAGCTTCCTATAAATGGCCCTGCCAGCTTCTTGAAACCTCGGTATATCAGAGGCCCATGCCCCAAAAGTCAGCAGAATTAGCAAATAGTTCTTTTCTCCTATTCCAATCATAGCAACAGATGACGGTCAGTACACTCTTGTGTGGGCACAGTTTTCATAATTTTAACTCATGTTATTCTACTTATTCTTAAAATAAACACCACACACCTCTAAGAGATAGCTAGTGTTATTATCCTTACTTTACAACTGAAGAAATTGAAGCACAGAAAAGATAAACAACTTGCCAAAGTCACACAGATAGTAGTAAATGAGCGGGGGCTAAAGACTAGTCTGAGTTAAGAACCATAGACTCGGGTGGCGCCTGTGGCTCATTGAGTAGGGCGCCGGCCTCCATATACCGAAGGTGGTGGGTTCAAACCCAGCCTCAGCCGAACTGCAAAACAGAAAAATAGCCGGGCGTTGTGGCGGGCACCTGTAATCCCAGCTACTCAGGAGGCTGAGGCAAGAGAATCCCCTAAGCCCAGGAGTTGGAGGTTCCTGTGAGCTGTGACGCCACGGTACTCTACCGAGGGCGATAAAGTGAGACTCTGTCTCTACAAAAAAAATAAAAAAGAACCACGGACTCAGCATACACTTTTGCAGCAGGACTCTGTGCCCGAGGAGGAATCAGGCACGGGATGGGTTACGGAGTAATGCTCGCCATGGGACATTTTCAGAGGAAGACCAGGCACCTATTGCTCTCTTTTCAGAATGTCCAGTTCATGGCACCTTCCCTCTGCTCCAGCTAATCGGTCAAGGGATATTTATCCAACGCTTTATTGTTTTTTTTTTTGAATTTTTATTAAATCATAATTGTGTACATTGGTGCAATCATGGGGCACAGTGTGCTGACTTCATATACAATCTGAAATATTTTCATTGAACTATTTAACATAGCCTTCATGGCCTTTTAGCCACTATATGAAGACATTTATATTCTACATTTAGTAATTTTCACTTGTACCCTTGTAAGATGCACCGTAAGTGTGATCCCACCAATCACCCTCCCTCCACCCATCCTCCCCCCTCCGCTCCCCTCCCTTGCTCCCCTCCCCATTTCTTGTGCCATAACTGGGTTTTGACCTTCATATGAAAGCTATAGATTAGCTTCATAGTAGGGCTGAGTACATTGGATACTTTATTGTTTTATTGTTGGTTTTTATCACCCTGGGTCTGAGTCCTGTTGACCTTCTCTATGGTCTTTTGAAATTACTCCACATTATTTCACATTACTCCTTACCCTACAGAGCCTTAAAAGTGTGTACCTACCTCAAATACAGCAGCAGACAGACTGCTATAATTGGCAGCCTATGTAAGTCACCCGTGCCAGTCTGGGGACTCCGCTGTTCTTTTAATAGTGACATTTCTATCTACAGCATCTGGCACAGAGCCTGTCAAATAATTGGCACTCTGTAAGTAAGCGCAGAACAAGCGTGAATGGCTGAACAGGTGAACTTCTACGCTAAAGGGGCGAGATGATTCTGTAACGTCTCTTTGTTCACAACGCTATTTCCCTGCCATTCTTCTTCACAGAGGCTTTCCCAAAAGACTGGAAAATTCAAAAGAAAATCTAAGCTTGTAAGTCCCAGAGTAGGAATTAAAAGTCACATACACACACAATAAAGACCCAAAACAAAAAATCTGTCGACTTAAGTAGTTTGTGCTACTGCCTTCCAGCGACATTCAACCCCAAAATAATTGACTGTGTTTTCTTCATAACTGCTTTCTTCCTTCTCTTTGTTTTAAAATACGGGGTGTCCATTAAGTTCACGTGTAATTTAAAATTAAAACGATTTTTGGGCAGCGCTTGTGGCTCAGTGAGTAGGGCACCAGCCCCATATACCAAGGGTGGCGGGTTCAAACCCGGCCCGGCCAAATTGCAATAAAAAAAATAGCCAGGCGTTGTGGTGGGCGTCTGTGGTCCTAGCTACCTGGGAGGCTGAGGCAAGACAATCGCCTTATCCAAGAGCTGGAGATTGCTGTGAGCTGTGACGCCACAGCACTCTATGGAGGGTGACAAAGTGAAACACTGTCTCTTAAAAAAGAAAAAATTAAAAAGATTTTTAAGGCTTTAATAATTTGCATTCTCCTTCCTGTCTTAAGACACTACTTACACCAACAACTCTCTTCAACTAAAACAAATATTTTCTCAAGGTTTCCAATCACGATCATTATAATTTCAAAGATATCCAATTAGGATTTTACATCTTGCAAGTGTCCTCATTTGTTATGGAATGGATATAATGATTGCAAATGAACAAATTCTTGAATTTTTCTTAGTTTCTAGTTCACGAACTTATTGAGGCATCAAAATATTTAATGTTATATTTTACATTAACTCAGATTTAAAAGAATAAATGTATATTGTCAAAACTATGTACAGTACTAGGGTCTCCATGGAGATATATCTTAGCCAAACCGCCAGAAACCTCCACTGGATATAATGAAGAATATTTTATAGCTTAAATGTCACTTTAAAGGTGCTAAGTAGTGTTTCAGCAAGTTTAATAATATCAATTCTAATTTCCCTGATTCTACGATGTTTATAGAGAAGTAAATATATTAAGTTTTTGTTATGTGCTAGGTGCTAGACTAAACGCCTGATACGATATGACATATACAGGTATGTATCATTTGCACACCACAACTATTCTGTGGATTATACTTTAAGCTAATCATTTGGGAAAATAGATTCACTCATTTATACTGTTTGTATTCCACACAAACCACCTTCTTTGTGTGGTTGTATCCTCTGTTTGCTGCCGGGGAGGGGTGTGTGTGTGTGTAAGTTTGTATGGAAATGTGAATTTCTGAACATTAATTTCAATGACACAGACAGCCCTCTCACTGGACAGAATACTCTTAGTTCTGGGAGTGCAGAGTGGCTGGAAGGCAATAGTGCAAACTACTTGAGGATACAGTTTTTTGTGGCTTTTAATTCTTCTTTTGCTACTTATCAGCTATGTGGTGTGTTAGCTTGCAGTCTTGGTTTCAATATCGTAAAATGTACATAGCAATAATTCCTGCCTTCTGATGTTATTACCAGGTCTAAGAGAAGCGTAGCGTGTAAAACAATTATACAAGTTTTGCCTTAATAAGTGCTTAATCGTCAACAGCTCTTCTTCATTGCCATCATCATCACCATTACAAATGCTAATCAAAAATAGAACAAAAGATAAACTAATTTATAAATTATTCTGGAATCTTTAAAAATAATAGTCTTTTGGCCGGATGTGGTGGCTCATACCTGTAATGCTAGCACTCCAATGACAGTGGATCACCTGAGCTCAGGAGTTCGAGACTGCCCTGAGCAAGAGCGAGACTTCCCATATCTCCTAAAAAAAAAAAAAAAAAAAAAAAAATAGTAGTCAGGTGTTGCAGCAGGCACCTCTAGTCCCAGTTACTTGGGAAGCTGAGGCAAGAGGATTGCACAAGCCTAAGAGTTTGAGGTTGCTGTGAGCTATGATAATGCCATAGCACTCAACCCCAGGGTGACAGAGGGATACTCTGCCTCAGAAAAAAAACAAAAAACAATAATAATGATAGTTTTTTTTATAGATTACTTTTTATAGACTCTACAGCATCTTAACAAATGTTATATTTGTGTTTGTACATATAAGTATGTTAGGAAAAGTTCAGATTTATATCTTAAATCATACAACAAAATACATAGCAGACCAATTGAACCACTAAATTTAAAACTAAAACCACTAAAATACTAGAAGGAAATAAAATTGGAGGCCTATTAAAATTTTTCACTACGTAAAATTAAAATCCCTGTAGAAAAAAAGAAAATGATGTTAAGCTACAGATATGTTTGATGAATAAGGGTTAATCTTCTATATAATGAGTTCAAATACATATATATGAAAAACACTAGCTTCAAAAGATAATTAAGAAGATATGTAAAAATATTTCACATAAAAAGGAAATAGTTCTAAAACATAAAAAACTAGATTTTAATATTATTTTTTCCATTGAATTATAAATATATTTTTAAGAGAATTTTTAACGTAGGAAAGAATGTAGCAGAAGAAGAAATAAATATAAAACAAGTAGCCATATGATAGATTTAAATCTAACCCCATTGACAATTGCATTAAGTATAAATGGTTTAAACACTTTGATTGAACGTCATATAGTATTGAATCAAAAAGTAATATTCAATTATGCACTATTACAAGGAACCCATTAAGTGTAAATATACAGAAAGGTAAAATAATAGAAAAGAATACAACATGAAGAAACCAGTCATAAGTAAGCCATAGAGGCTTTACAATACCAGACAAATAGACTTTAGAACAAGTTATATTAGGGAAAAGAGGGACATTTCATAAGAATTGCATAATTCAAAAAGTGACAGAATGAAAAAATAAATAGGAAAATTCACAATTATCTTTGAATACTTATACACAGTATCTCAGTAATTGATAAAAATAAGTGGACAGAAAAATCAATAGGTATATAAAATACTTAGCCCTACCATCCATCCTGAACTAAATGATGTTACTGAACACATCACTCAACCAAAGCAGAACACGAGGAGCCTTCACAAGATAGACCAGACCATCGGCCGTAAAATAAATCTTGATAGAGTAAAAGGATTGACCTCAAAGTATCTACTTTTTCATTGTTCTCAATGGAATTAAAGTAGAAATCAATAATAAAAGCACATCTTGAAAATCTGTAAACATATGAAAGTTGAACAGCACACTTCTAAAGACTAAAAGATGGTATAAAAGGAGAAGTAGAAAACATACTGAGCTGAATGAAAAAAAAAATACAACATATCAAAATAAGTGGAATTGAAAGCAATGTTGAGAGGAAAAATGTATAGTCCTGAATTTTTACATTAAAAAAAGAGAGTTCTAAAACTCAGCAATCTAAGTTTTCACCAAGAAGCAACTGAAGCCAAAGTAAGGAGAAGGGAGGAATGTAAATGCTAAAACACAATTTTTTAAAATAGAAAATAAATGACAGAGAAAATAATGAAACTAAAGGCTGGTTATTTGCAAACCTTAATAAAATAGATAATCTGTAGCTAGAGTTACCAAGAAAAAAAAGGATGAGCCACAAATTGCCAATGGGAAAATAAAAGAGTGAAAATCACTACAGATTCTAGAGATATTATAAAGATAATAGGGAAATATTATGAAAACAATGCAAATAGGGCAGCGCTGGTAGCTCAATGGGTAGGGCGCCAGCCACATACACCCAGGGTGGCCGGTTTGAACCCGGCCCCAGGCCAGTTAAAACAATAATGACAACAGCAACAAAAAAGTAGCCAGGCTTTGAGGCAGGCTCCTGTATTCCCAGCTACTCAGGAGGTTGAGGCAAAAGAATTGCTTAAGCCCAAGAGGTTGCTGTGAGCTGTGATGCATGACACTCTACCCAGGGCAACAGCTTGAGACTTTGTCTAAACAAAAAAAAAAGAAAAAGTGCAAATAAAATAAACAACCTTAGCTAAACTGGATAAATTCACTGAAAGACTAAAATAATTAAAACCACTTTAAGAAGATACAGAAACAAGAATACCTCCCTATCTAGTGATAAAATTACATTTGTAATTAAAGCCTTCCAACAAAGAAAACTCCATACTTAGGTGACATTACTGGTGAATTATATCATATATTTAAGGAATACAAATCCTATAAATTTTTTTTTTAATATATAGGAAGTGTGAAGAATTTTCAACTTATTTTAGCAGATCAGTGCAGTCTTGTTGTAAAAACCAGACAAAGATATTCTAAGAAAAGAAAATTATATCAAAATGACTCAGGAACATAGATGCAAAAGTTCTTTTAAAAACTGGTAAATATTTTTTTAAGACTACATAATATTTCATGGTATACATATGCCACAATTTATTAATCCATTCATGGGTCGATGGGCATTTGGGCTTCTTCCATGACTTGGCAATTATGAATTGAGCTGCAATGAACAATCTGGTGCAAATATCTTTGTTCACATTGTACCCCATAAATGTATACATGATCTATGTGTTTATGAGTTAATAAAAAAGTAGAAAAAAAGAAATAAAGACAATTATTGTTCAGCCACATAGAAAAAATAAATAAAAATAAAAACTGGTAAATCAAATCTGCAATCTATCTAAAAATGCATTGGAAATTCAATCAGTGCAATTTACTATGCTAACAGAATCTGTAGTAAAAGAGAGAAAACATATAGACATATCCATACAAACAGAAACATAAATTTATAAAATTTAACATCCATCCATGATAAATAATGAATAGAGAACATTTTTAGCTTAATAAAGTGCTTCTGAATAAAACCTACAGCTATTATCATACTAATGGTGAGAGATTAAAATTATTTTCATGTAATATTAGTTGCAAGAAAAGAGTCCCCACTCCTATTACTAGTATGCAACATTGTACAAGAGTTTTTAGCCAGTACAGTAAAGCAAGAAAAAATAATTAAAAGGCAGAGCCTGGAGGGGAAGAAGTGAAACTGTTCTTACTCACAGACACCATTACTATGAACACAGATAATTCTAAAAAATTTACAAAGACTTTTATAAAAAATGAAACCAATTTATAGTCACTCACACTTGCATATGAAAAATGAATCACAACTAAAGTCTAGGATGAGGAACAGGGGAAGGGAAAGGGGTTAGTCAATAGAGGGAGGGTTAGTGGGGGGACCACACCTATGGAGCATATTGCAAGCACAAGTTGGATTTTTCAGGTGTAGATCATAAATGTCTTAATGCTGTAATTTGGTAAAGGAGGTGAAGGCTATGTTGATTAGTAGGATGTAAGCACTCCAATTTGTACAAATAATCAACATATTGAATCCCATAATGGCATAAATGTATTCATGATCTATGTACAAATGACTTAATAAAAAAAAAATAATAAAAAAAATTGGTGAGCTCAACACAAAATTTGGAATCAATATACAGATGTGATTATATTTCTATATACCAGCAGTGAACAAAAGGAAACAGAAATTGTATTTAATTAATACAACTAATAATAATATGCAGATATTATTATTTATATATTATGTACAGTAACATCAAAAACATAAAGTATTGAGTAAGGTTAAATAAGACCCTTGCACTGAAAACAGAAAAATTTCTTGAAATAAATTCAAGGACATCTAAATAAAGAGAGACATACCCCATTGTCATAAATCAGAAGACTCAATATTATAAAAATGACAAAATCTTTCTACAAATATTGTGCATGTGTAGATATTACCAGAAGTTTTAGTCATAAAAAGCAAAACCTAAAAAAACCTAAAGGTTTGCCAATAAGTGAATGGATAAACAAAATATGTTATATTCATATATCTATACAATGAAATACTACGCAAGAATAAAATTGAACAAAATACTGATTTATACAACAAAATAGATACATATAAAAATATTATACTGATTGAAAGAAGCCAGAAACATGAGTACATACTGTATAATCCTACTTATATGAAACTCATCAAAACACAAATATAATCTAGAGGTAGAAAGCGGAATGATGATTGCCTTAACACAGAATCGTTCAAGGGGTAAAGAATTGAATGGGAAGGAACACAGGGGGAACATTTTGAATCTGAATTATAATAGGAAGGCTGCAAAGGTTTATGTATTTGTCTGAACTCATAAAACTATACAATTAAAATGAATTATTTTTACTGAGTGTAAAATATAGCTCAATAAAGTTGATTTTCTTAAAAATTGTATACATGTATTTGATTCTTGACATTTCCCCAGCGTTCTGGGAAATAATGCATATGTGTTTATGTGTATATCTACAACATAATAGAGAAATATCAGGCAGGCCATAGTGGCTCATACCTGTAATCCTAGGACTTTTGGAGACCTATGTGGGATGATCACTTGAGGTCAGAGTTTGAGACTAGCCTGAGCAACATAGCAAGACCCCCATCTTTACATATCAAAAAACAAACAAAAAAATGGCTAGAGCTGGCGTGCACCTGTAGTCCTGGCTTCTACAGAAGCTAAGGTGGTAGGATCACTTGAGCCAAAGAGTTCAAGGCTATAGGAAGCTATGATTATGCTAGTGTATTCTACCCTGGGAGACAGAGAGACACCCTATCTCTAAAATAAAAATTAAAGAAAAAATAAGAGCAACTCTAGGTCAATTATTAAGTTGGCAGATTTAGTAGGCAAAAAAAAAAGTATTGGTGAAGTTTTACACAACTATTGTGTAAGACCTAAATTTGGACTTGAGATTTCTAACAGCCAGGGTAAAGAATAAAATATGTTCAGCTTACAAATGGAATTTTACAGTAACTTTGTAAAATGACATAATTTAAAAAATAAATTTAAATACTTTTCTATAAAATATGCAAGAAATCAAAGTAAGCTTATGCTCAGTAGTTGGACAATTTGATTATGATTTTTATCCTTTAATCTTTCGTATTAGTCTTATCCCCAGTGATACTTTGGGGAAAATTTGATAAACAATATTAACCCTTCCTGAACATGCTGTTCTCCTAAGCAGACAACAGACAGGTCAGACTACAAAAAGAAATGAATGATTTGTATGTGTTTGCACTTTTTCCTTTTAAAAACATTTTTAGGTTGAGTTCCACTGTGTTTTATTTTATTTATTATTATTATTATTATTATTATTATTATTATTATTATTATTATTGAGACAGTCTCACTTTGTCCTCCTTAATAGAGTGCTGTGGCATCACAGCTCACAGCAACATCAAAATCCTGGGCTCAAGGAATTCCCTTGCCTCACCTTCCCGAGTAGCTGGGACTACAGGTGCCCTCCATAATGCCTGGCTATTTTTAGAGATTCAGGCTGGTCTTGAAACTGTGAGCTCAGGCAATCCACCCACCTCAGCCTTCCAGAGTGCTAGGATTATAGGTGTGAGCCACTGTGCCTAGCCCTTTTATTTTAAAACCTAAGTTCCTATTTTTTCCACCAGTATGGACATGAAAAAAGTATAACATTATATACGGTAAAGAAATAAAAAAGAAAGGCAGTTTTCATCCCAAATAGACAATATTAACTATACAGCATATTTCATCTTTTCAGTAAACAAGATTTCATACCTTTTCCAATAAGCACAGACACAACTTCATAGTCCCATTATATAAAGTATTCCCACCTATTGATCACAAGCCAACAATTTTCTCTGGCTAACATTTAAATGTAAGCAAAAATGGATTTTGACCTTTTTTTTTTTTTTCTATAAAGTTTGCCAAGTGCTTTCTTCTGCTCCAGGGTCTGGGATGAAGCCTATACCTGAACGGAGAAAATTTAAGGATCCTTTTGTTCAGTATCTAGGTAACGCAGCATTAAATCTTACATTGCCAATTTTTCTGATGCTGTCAGCTTTCTGCATGTTGGCAGGGTGCTTACACGCAGTTTATTTCAGCTGCCTGGCCGTCCTGCAGGTTAACTGCCACATACCACCATTTCTCCTCTCCCGAAACCAAATTGTGTTGCTATAGGTCAGTGGCTCTCTCTCCCGTCGTTATATACTCCACAGCTTAGGTTTCTTGACTAATTAAATTAAAATACCTGAGGGAGTGGCCCAAGTATCTTGCAATCTTTAAAACTTTCTAGATGATTCTGATACTCAGCCAGCATATGAGGCCGTTGGGAATAATGCGAGGGAAGTGACGACGTGAAGTGTAAGCAGCTCAGGAACCAAGGCAATATTTGGATCTAATATTTTTAAAAATCAAAAGCAGTAGACAATAATCCCTAAGAAATAAAATATCAAAAATTTAATAAAGGATTAGTACTCGGAGCCTGAGGCAAAAGGGAAAATTCATAATACTGACATGTCATTGTGAATGATAGACTTCTTTGCTGTAACTTAGATTTTTTAAAAAATATTGCTTTGAAACATTATCCTGATTACTGAGGTTTTTAGCACCCCTTTAAATTTTGTCCTCACCTCACATTGCTCAGGATCCTGCAAACCGCTAACCTAGCTGGACACCCTGCACCGTCAGTGCCTGCCTCTGACCCCGGGGACCATGTGACTACAGTGAGCCCAAGAAGTTCTCTTTTCCCACCATACCCCACCTGCCAAGTCAAGCTCCAGTTATGAAAATACAAGGTAGTGGTATATACGCAGGAAAGGACTAATCAAATGCTTCTGTCCAGAGTTCCAATCTCTTTCTTAAGCCCTCGTCTCATTCTAGCAAACATAGCTATAACTGAAATGTGTAGGGAAGCTAGGCTGTCAATGTTAAAACTCTAAGTGAGCCTGGTTCATCGTCCCTCCCCACCACCCCCTTCAGAACCACTGAGTTGCGTCAGTTAGAACACTGTTACTCAAAAGTGGTCCAGCAGGGTCAGCATCACCTGCAAGTTCACCAGAAGTACAGTACTCAGGCTCCCTCTTAGATCTACAGGAATGGCAATTGGTGGATGGGGAGAGGAATCTGGGTTTTAACAAGTTCTCCAGATGATTGCATGCTGAATTTTGAGAAATGCTGATAGAGTAAACATCTATCTACTAACAGCTTTGAGATGACCACTGGAGAGTTCCCTGGATACCGAAGTCACCTCCAGAGAGAAGGGCAGGGCTTGTCTGAATTCCTCTTGTGTATAGGCAGGGTGGCCCAGCAGGCGTGATGTCATGTCAGCCGGATTGTCCCGGGGGTAGAGATTTGGCCAAATGAATGGTTTTCCTGGGGTAGTTGCTACTGAGAATAAGCCATTAGATGGGGCACGCCCAGCAAAGGGAGCAGAGGTGCTGAATCTTTCCTCAAGCTTAAGAAGCAAAGATAAGGCCAGACCAGGGGGGGGAAAAAAAAACAATCCAGGAATCCATGAACATTCTTACAAGGGAGGCCATGAAGTCTGAGGCTCCTTTTCCTTAATTGAATAGCACATGAGCAGCTAAAGGCATAAGGTTAGAGAAAACAGGTCTAGAAAGTGGCACAGTGTGCCTCTGAGGTGTGCACAGTGTTTGGGGTTTGCCTTGGATACTGTTACAGCTGCAACTCACCTCACTTTTTGACAAAAACAGATACACCAGGACTGTTTCCAAAGGAGCTATTTCTCCCTAGTCAGAAATACTCAGGAGTAGTAAAAGCCACAGCTAGTTAGAATTTAAGATTCCATGGGGGGAAAAAAATGGCTGTCAACCCAAAAGTAAGGTTAATTTTACCTGGGGTTTGTGCAGTTATTTGCACATAGAAAGCATTTATTAAGATATCATCTGGTTGAGGTTTACAAACAAAGAATCTACTTACGAAATCACATTTCATTTGAGAATATAATTTCGCGAAGAGCATGAAGTGGATTGAAAGCACCCAGGACCAAAATGCATCGGGCAGGTGTGGGGTGGTAGTCAGAGGATGGCTTATCCAGAATGGGGGGAGCAAGGAGCAGGGGAGGGGAAGGGAACTGAGGCTCCTCTGAGTCAGCACACACAGCACCCGGGGGAGGCTCCTTATTACAAAACCTGCCTGGGAGTCATCAGGCGGATGTCTCATCACCAGCTCAAACTCCTCATGGCCTAAGCAGAACCATAAAGTCGTTCTTCCATCTCCTCGTCTCCCTTGCCATTTCACACAGCTGGGACTTGGATATCCCATGAATATCACCTCCAGTCAGACATCTGCACTCTCTCCATCTCTCCAAGGAACACTGCATTCTTCTTCCGGAATGTCCGCAGACACCATCTTGCCTTGGAAGTCTTCTCTGGGTTCTCGGTCCACCTCCTTGACCTCCCCGGTGCCTTCCCTTCATAACCCAAACCCTTCAGACGCACCCTCTTCGTGCATATTTCACTGTAACTGTTGATAAGTCTGTTTCCCCCAAGAGACCATGACCTACTTGAAGGTAAAAACAAAATTTTATGGACTAGAAGACTGGTACATAGTAGGAGGTTAACAATTACCGCTAAAAGAACAAATAGACACAGAATGGAAATTCGGAACGATGACTTGCTAAGGAGTGTCAATAAGAAAAACCTTGGAGCAGAGGAGGACAGCATCGTAGGGTCTTCTCGTCTCCTCCCCTCTTTACTACCCAGTGTCAGTCTTGAATTGAAGTAAGGTGTTTTTAGGAGGCCTAAATGCTGACTAAGATCTTCTAGAGAATGAAAGGAAGATGGGCTTTGTGAAGTAGGGCCATTCAAGAGGCATTTCAGGTTGGAAGTACTGGGCTTAGGGAGGGTAGGGAGGCAAAGCCCTCACTTTAGAAATCATGTTTTCATTTTGAAAACCATAGAGATAGGCAAGACATAAACTGTTCAGAGTAATCTCTGTCCTCTAGGCCAGGGAGAGAGGCAAAGGGGACACCCATTGTCCAGTCTGCTAAACCAGGTGAAGGAGAAAACTAGAATTCAGGCAAACAGCCTCTCAGGATAAAAGAAATCACATTTGGTGGTACCCATCATTGTCACTCTCAAGAACTTGGGTATCATACAAGGGTGAAAACTCAAGCAGTGACAGGGCCCAGGTACCCCATGACTGTGTGAAGACAGAGGAGGTAGTGTGGGGTGAGGAAGAGGAGGCCATCCTGCACCCAGTACCCCCACAAACTCCTGCTTAGCTGCTACTCAGCCTCAGATGGTTACCTCTATGCCCATGATTGCTAGCCCATTCAAATTTTTATGAGAAAAATCACAGTTTCATATTAAATTTCTAAATTTTGAAAAATAAAAAGTAAACAAATTATTTTAAGTAATGCTTGAGTCGCTTGATCTAGCCAAACAATATATACCTGAAGGCAATCTCTGCCCCCAAGGTCATTAATCTGTAACTGTGAATGATTTGAAAGAAGAAGTGGATTCTTGAGGAGGCCTCAGTGGGTCAGAAGATGGACATCGCTCAATATTATTACCTGGCCTTTGACAAGTCTTAGATATCTCCATGGTCTTGTCCACTAAAAACAGATTTTTCCATTGACATCTTCTAGAAGGAAGAACATCTGAACTTTTTAAAATAGAAAACCAACAATTTCACCACGCAGGGAATTTAGCAAAAGGCTATTTTTCAATGTCAGTTAATAAGGTAAAAGCAGAGAAACATTAACATTTGGTGTATTTAGTTGGTGTTTTCAGAAGAGATAAATGTTTGCTGAGCTTCCATTAAAAAAAAGTAAAGATCTGCTCACTCACTGGCTACTGCAGACAATAAGTAATCAAGCAAAAATCTACTTTTCTTAAAAAATAATGGCTCTGTAAACTTTTATTTCAGAGATGTGGTACTGAGCTAGATTTCCACCAGGTGATTTTTTTCCACCAAGAAATAAACTGAGTCAAAATACCACGAGGGGCTGGCTGTGGCTGTTGGTCCAGAGAATGAGTGAAGGGAGAAGACAGCAGACTAGTGAGAGCGATTCCAGAAAGTGTTCCAAAGCCAGAGTCGAAACACAAACTTAACGGGTCATATACAGGTTTAAATCAATGATCTGAGCTCAAATAGTTTTTACAAAGTCATTTTTTATGGCCTCAGAATAATGCAATTGAAATGGTTTAAAATCAATTTTAACTCATTTTCCATTCATAAAATACGAGGAGAGGGAACCGATTTTTCTGGTTCACTGGAGAAACAGTAAGGGTTTCCACCATAGAGAAAGAACTTGATTTCAGCTCAGACAGATATTTCAAGCTTCAAGGGCTGTGTCTAGACTGAGAAGGATTTGCCACCCCCAAAGTCCTACCAAGCAAGGAGTGTAAATATACTTCAGGGCAGCACAGGTGCTGGGCTTCCTGCAGAACTAAACGACCAGCTGCGTCTGGAGCCCTTGCTTTTTGTGATTTCAGCCTCCCAGAGTGAGGATGGGATCAGCAGCACACTTAAAAGTCAATCCTGCAAGGGGAGAAAACTCTGAATCAGTGAGGTCTTCCTGGCATTTGTGCACGTGAGTGTATGAATGTGTGTGTGGGTGTCTCCGTGAGAGAGGGGGGAGCCAGTGTATGTTCTCATTAGGGGACGATCTGCGATTTGACAGCCTCACTGCTGCCGCTCCTGCTGCTGCGGCTGTATGGTCTGTCATTAGTTGAAAGGGCTGTGAGGGCTTAAAGGAACTGCAGTTCTGAGGGCTGAGCACTGCTGAGTGGTCTCCCTGTCAAGCAGTAGACAAGATTTTCTGCAGGGTTGGAAACTTGAACCTATTGCCACTTCCTCAGCCCAGCAAAACAGGCAGCACTACAGAGGACAAGGTAAGAGAAGAAATTGCTCTCTATTGGGGATGCAGGGCAGGGGGGCCTGGGGAAATGTAGCCTCCAAGGCTGTTTGATTATGCCAAAGATCTCTCTCGTGAGAGCAAAGAAAGCAACAACTAAATTCCCTCCCACCTTGGTCATTGAGCCTCTTGGCTTTTTCACTCCGGTACCTTTTTCTTCTTTATTATACTTTTCCCAAGCATCTGAGGGGTTTCTTGGTATTTATTTTTCTGTTAGCAGATAGTGTCTAGTTTTTTCTCTTCTTTACAATTGGACACTGTTTCAAAACAGGGAGCTTTTTCCGTTCTCTCTTCTTTAGCATTTTTCTCCATTAAGAGGGAGCTGGTCAAAATAGTTACTCCATCCTACAGTGATTGCAATGAGGGAAGTTTTCCTGAGTACATTCGAGCCCTGTTTCTGTAGGAAAAAAAACGGAAGGTGAAAGGAGAGGAAGTGAGAGTTGCCTGTGACTGTGACTTGGTCAGAGGTAGTGACGCTGTGAATGAATATGTACCATAACTCTTCCCAGGGAGACAGGCGTGCCGTGAGAAAGGTGGGCACTGGGCAGAAGATGTTTTGAGCAGTCCGTGTCCGAGAGAAGTTTTTAAGCCGGTAAAGATGGAAAACGAGACCATCAGTGAACTGAACCAGACACAGCTTCCGCCGCGAGCAGTGGTGTCCCTGGAGTACCAGGTGGTCACCATCTCTCTCGTGCTCGTTATCTGTGGTCTGGGCATCGTGGGCAACATCATGGTAGTCCTGGTGGTCTTGAGAACCAAGCACATGAGGACGCCCACGAACTGCTACCTGGTGAGTCTGGCAGTAGCTGACCTCATGGTCCTGGTGGCTGCAGGCCTCCCCAACATCACGGACAGCGTCTACGGCTCCTGGGTCTACGGCTACGCCGGATGCCTGTGTATCACTTACCTGCAGTACTTGGGAATTAACGCGTCCTCTTGTTCAATCACAGCCTTCACCATTGAGAGGTACATAGCCATCTGCCACCCCATCAAAGCTCAGTTCCTCTGCACGTTTTCCAGAGCCAAAAAGATCATCATCTTTGTCTGGGGTTTCACATCCATTTATTGTATGCTCTGGTTCTTTTTGCTGGATCTCAATATTAGCACCTACAAAGATGCGACTGTGGTGTCCTGTGGCTACAGGATCTCCCGGAATTATTACTCACCTATTTACCTAATGGACTTTGGTGTCTTTTATGTTGTGCCCATGATCCTGGCCACTGTCCTCTATGGATTCATAGCTAGAATCCTCTTCTTAAATCCCCTTCCTTCAGATCCTAAAGAAAACTCTAAGACATGGAAAAATGAGTCAACCCATCAGAACAAGAACTTGAATTTACATACCTCTAATAGATGTTTCAACAGCACAGTATCTTCAAGGAAGCAGGTAAGCAAACCGAACCTCCAAGTCAATAGAGGAAATGTGAGCTAGAGTGCCTTGTAAGATGGGATCAACTTTGCCTCTCTAGGTGATGGTGAAATCAAAATACAATCACATAAGTGTTTCACAGTGTAAGCTTCTGCTTTACATATTAAAATCCATCTCTGAAGCCACTGAAGATCTAAAAATAGGTGGGAAAAATTTGATAGCACATCAGCAGGGATCCGTACAGTTGCTATACAGATATAAGGAAATATAAACAGAAACTCCAGAAGTCCACCTTTAAAATGTTTGTCTCTCTCTGGAGTTATTATCAGAATTTTTTGTTTGGACCCTTTCTGGCTTTGGGAGGGATGAATTACACTGCATGACAAAGAATTTCTTTAAAAATCCTATTGCACAACAAAGGTTTGACAAGATAGTTTGAGAGAACAGATAAGAATAGATAAGCTAAACAGTGAAACTTTTCTTGCCATTCTGTACTTACAACTGAGACATAACTGGAAGAGGTTCCTAGACTTAATTTTGTTAAGCTTAGTGGGGAAGATTCTATCACCCTCTCCTCCAGCTCCCTATAGGGTGTCCCCACATGCAGAAGCAGAAAACACACTTTGCTCAGGAAATGCCCAAGTAAAAGGGGGCCACCACCAAGCACAATTTGTTATAAAAAATAATCGAATTGAAATTTTTTTGAGGCTGATGTTCCTGCAAGCTTAACTAAAAATTCTTTTATGCTCTTAGATCACTTTAATGCCCACATGGTTACAGTGGAATAGAGGTTTTACTAGTGAATAAAGTACAACTTTATCATAGTAGATATGATTTATAAGACAATATAAGAATAAACGCTTTTATATCACATACCACTTATCTATATTCACATGATTGTTCTAAGTTACTAACAAATGTAGCTTTTGGTTTCTTTTTCTTCTTTGTTAAATGTAATAAACAGACAGTAAGTATTTATTCTGATAGCTGAAAAGAAAATTTGAAATCCTGGTTCTTTCAAATGGGTTTAATTCTCTCATATTTTTTTTTCTGCAGAAAATATAGTTCTTTCTATATGCACAGGTATGAACTGGGTGTACTTTTTAAAAGGCATGCGTATAGATCATCCACACTTTTGCTTCCTAAACTCTAGCAGATCTGTAAAGAATTTTAATTGGACATGTGGGTGGGCACACAGAAAAATAAACTACTAAAAAATTTAGGTTCTGAAGATATGCACGAAATTAATAATGAACTACACCCAAAACTACAAACAGCATTTTAAATGATACTATGATGCTTGATGTATATAAAATTTATTTGTGAAAATACCTGGATGATAGAAGGGAAGATCTAAGCAATTACTGCCAGCTCTTAGGTTTCTAATATCCAATCTAGCAGTGCTACCTAATACAAGGTCCATTGCTACCTATTGCCCAAAACATGATTAATGGAAATTTAGAGAGATCTGTTGACTATCTGCCAAGACAAACATTAACAAACACAGTAAGAGAGTAAAGAATATGTACATCTCAATTAGAGACCAAACACAGGCTAACGTCTGCAGCAAGGAAGTTTGGTGAATACGTTCATTCATTAGACTCCAATTTATAGTCTTGTTCTATATTCTAAAAAATCGTTTGTCTCATGAAACGTCCTTTCTTTCAATTACAGTCATTAATACCTATCAGCCCTAATAATAGGCTTTAAATAACTAATTTGGTTACGTTTTCACGCATTTATTTCAAAGCTCTTACAGATATGCTGTCTTTACAGAGGTGGTGTGATAGAAGAAAAAGCCAAGGATTTGTTTCCAAACAACCCTGGGCTTGAATGCCAGGGTTCCAATCAAGCTCTACAAGCTTGAATAAGCAGAACTCTGAGAACCTTAGTTTTCTCATCCATGAAAAAGGATCAATAGAACATCCTGGATCAGTGTGAAGGCTCAATAGAGTATCTTATGAAAGATACCAAAGGGGGGCTGGTGATTAACACCTGTTAGGTAGGCTCTTTCCTAGTTTTAAAAATGTTGGCAACTGTATGGGAATATAGATTTGTTCTTCAAACTATCTTCAAACATTCACTGTTTAAACAGAGAGTATCTGTTGAACAGATTGTGTATTTGTATAACAACCTCTTCAAAGAGCTTTTTAATAATCGGGGCATTTGGAAATCTATGCAGAGCATTCAGGTTGTTACCTTAACATCACTGTCAGTCAGCATCCAGGAATGAAGGGTGACAAAAGTCCAACAATGGGCAAGGCAGTTCCATACGATGGAGTGCCCCTGTTACAAATAACCCAATGCCCTCACTGAGAAATATGCAGCAACATATAAAACAATAGGGGTGCAGTTAAGTAATGTGTCCTGTAATTCAGTCCTGAGACTAGATGGGATGGGAGTTCGGATAAAAGGGAAATGATGGGGCTACAAGGATCAAAGAAATCTTCCTGGAATAGGTGGCATTTGAGACAGCTCTGGAAAGACGAGAATAACTTGTAAAGTGAACTCAAGAGGGATAGCATTCCACACAACATACCAAGGAGGGGGCATGGGGGGACTTTTATGGGATGCTGTGACTTGGAGGGGTAAAGGGTAAGATTAGACTTATAAAAGTGTCCATGCAGTGGGGGGCGAGGAGAAGAGAGGTGGTAGAGGATCCCAACAGTGAGGCAGAGAAAAGAGTTTGAACTTAATGCAGAGGCAAGAACATGAGAGGTGAACAGGGAACAGCAATATTGAAAGTGGCCTCTGAGGATGAGAACTCTGACAGCTGCAGAGGAGGCAGATTTGAAGGGCAAGAGAGAGGTGGCCCGAAGACCACTTTGGAAGTTGTGGGTAGGCATGAAGTAGTAGGATCTTCTATCAGGAGAATTTGAAGTAAGGTGTAAATCAAAGAGATGTTTCAAAGAAAGAAAGGGTGTGATGTGAAAATATTAGATACAAAGGATGAAGGGGGGGGGTCAATTCAACATGGCACTGGGCTCTGAGTCTGGAAGACAAGTGGTGCCCTGATGAATGGGAACGAGAGGAGGGAAGCACAGCCAGGTTTGTCCCAAATTGCTGACCTTTAATCTGGCTTTATCCACTTCCAAAATAATTTTTTTTAATTAAATCTTGAAAAGGTTCAAACCTCTACCTTCTATAACCCAAGAACTATAATTTTAATATTTTCTCTGCATGTTTTCTTTTAGGTAAGGTTAATTTACATTTTAATAGATATTCATCTGGGTCAGGCCTTTTTAACCAAGTTGTAGTAAAGTCAAATGTGCATAGTCTAAAATCACTACCTTTAAAAAGGAAATAAAATGTAAGGGACAAAGTGAGGTTTGTGTTTGCTTATTTATTTTTAAGTTATGTCCCCTATTCAGAAAATCTAGGCCAGAATATTTTTTTCCTATTTTTCAGAGATTCATTTACGTTTTAGAAAACCACCTAAACATTGAACAAATTCAGTAAAACAAATTACTCAAACTTATGGCTTGAAATTTTGTAGACAAAAAGATTATCTGGGGTGGTGCCTGTGGCTCAGTGAGTAGGGTGCCGGCCCCATATACCGAGGATGGCAGGATCGAACCCAGCCCCGGCCAAACTGCAACAACAAATAAAATAGCCGGGCATTATGGCAGGTGCCTGTAGTCCCAGCCACTCAAGAGGCTGAGGCAAGAGAATCGCCTAAGCCCGAGAGCTGGAGGTTGCTGTGAACTGTGATGCTACAGCACTCTACTGAAGGCGACAAAGTGAGACTCTGTCTCTTTAAAAAAGAAAAAAAAGAAAGAAAAGAAAAAATTATCTGATTAACTAAACATTGTGCTATTTTATAATTGGTTGACACTAAGCAGGCATGGTTTAAATTGTGACCTTTGTTACGTTCCAGGTCTATATATGAAGTATCTAAAGGTTTCCTCAGCTGGGTCAACTCAGGTGCTCAGCATTAGAAGATAAAATACTTCTGTCATTGACTGTATATTTCTATGTCAGTGACTGGATCTTTCGGTATTTTAGAAGCACAGGAATGCCTGAACATCTTCGTAAAGGGGTATAATGATGCCTTCGATTCAGCTGTGTACTTTTCACAGACTGCAGGGATATGCAGAATATTTTTTAGATGATGCTACTGGTTTTATTTTCTGTGGAATCACTCTGAGACTTTTTCTTGATTCTTACACTATAACTGGTAGGGGAACCATGTAACATAGTCCTAATAGAAGCTCCAAGAGTTAATGGCAAACTTTTCATTATGGGTTTTATTTTACTAATCAAGCCTTAAAATATTCCAACTGTCTATTTCCATAAATTCTTAAAAGTCTTCCACTGTATTAGAAGGAATGCTGGTAGTCCAAGAAATAAAAATAATTTTCCTTTTTAGAGCAATACTATATTTTGCTGTGCATAACGGGCTACTGTGTATAATGTGTACCCACATTTTTTAGGATCAAACTTTGAGGAAAATGCCCCAGGAGAAAGTGGCCAGCTCTCAGCTGGGAGAGACACATCCGGGGAGGGCTAATACCCCCCTATCAAATGTGCAGACCACATAGCCCTCCTGTAGCTGCCCACTCTGTGAAGACTGCCCCTGCCCTCTCTCCTGGGAGCCCTTCCCTCCCCATCACATTCGGGGCCATGGGGAAGATGGCTGCGTGCATGGCTGGCAGGGTGGGAGCTTCTGAGGCCACTCAGTCCATGGGCAGCCAGGCACATCCCTGGGGTCTGCGTGGCCAGGCCCTGGGTGTTGGCTCTTGGTCCTCACCTTGAACAGCCCTGGTTTGCCTTGCCAGCCCGGCCACTGTCCCCTCTCCTGATCACAAGGCTCAGTGGAGGCTGCTGTGGCCTGCCCCCACGAGACCCTGGATCCTTCAGACTGGAACCCCGTGCACATGGCAGCCCAGATGGGAGGGTGCAGAGCTCTGGAAGGCCCTCCAGGATCCCCAACTCCAGAGCCATACTAGCCCTGGGTAGTGCACATCCTTATTTTTCTATCAAAAATTTGGGCAAAAAAAATGTGCATTATATAAGACAAAATACAGTAAGTGCCCTTTGTTGTTATTGGTTATGGTGGTGCTGATGATAATGATGATCATATAAAAGTAATCTTGTATATTATGAAAAGTACAGAAAATTAAGAATGAGAAAAAAGGCATCCTGTAATTATCCCACCTCTCAAAGATCACACTCAGTATCATTTTGTTATATTCCTTTCCTTATGTTTTTACTGGATCTTTTTTACACAATTAGAGTCAAAATTTGTATATAATTTTGCTTCCTGGGTTTTCATACAAAATTAATATTCTCAAAGAGAAAGCACAAGTAAAAGAAAGGGATTTGTATTGAGCCAGTTTCTCTGAGCTTCAGTTTCCTCATCCATAAAATGGGAAGAAAGTCACCTTATTGCTGATATCAAATGAGGTATATCAGACAAAATGTTGCCTGTTCCCCTCCCACCTGCCCACCAGGTGCTCCTTCTTTTTTACGCTGCTCCTCAGCGATCCCTGTATCTCCCTATGCGCCCACCTCCAGTGTGCTCGTGGAAATGATGATAGGCAGGTAAAGTTCATGCCTTCTCTCTTCTCCCCCCATCCCTCCAACTCCTGCCCCCGGCACTGTTTACTTTTTATTTATTTAATTTATTTATTTATTGAGACAGAGTCTCACTATGTCACCCTTGGTAGAGTGCTGTGTGACCCAGCTCACAGCAACCTCAAACTCTTGGGCTTAAGCGAGTCTCTTGCCTCAGGCTCCCAAGTAGCTGGCTGGGACTATAGGCGCCCGCTGCAATGCCTGGCTGTCTTTCTTTCTTTATTTCTTTTTTTTTTTTTTTTTTTGAGTAGTTTTCATTGTTGTTTATAGCAGGCCCAGGCTGGGCTCGAACCTGCAACCCTGGTGTATACGGCCAGTGCCCTAACCTTTGAGCAACAGGTGCTGAGCTACTGTTTCTTTTCAAAGAAATCTTGAACAGGAAAAAACTTTGAAGACACAAAGGAAAAGAAGAATAATGTTGAAGGTGGGACCGTAAAATACTTAAATTATAAGACATAAGCAACTTCCAGCCCCATCTATATCTAAGAAAACCCTTGCTCAATAATTATCCTTCTCCCCAGGTCGCTTAATCAACAGTTAACCTCACGAGGCAAATTAATAATATTAAACTCTTCAGCATTCGGCCTAAATTAGAGGTTTCCCAAGACTACCGGGGATATTTTCACATGCTCACCATTCATTTTTAAGGGTATTATTAGTTTCAACTGGGTTCAGCTATATCCTTAATAGTGGAAAGAGGGGAAAGTACAATTTTTGTCACTTACCACATAGGTAGCTAAGTGTGCTGTTTTATTTTTATTAAAGAATAGCTTTCCATTTTCCAATCTACATCCCATGTAAGGAAAGATTTCATACATATTCCATAAATTGACTATGTACTAATTTCCTGCATTTATGTGTTTTGCGTTCTTTGGTTCAGCAGTTCTCAATCTGTGGGTCACAACCCACAGGAACCGTATTAAAGGGCCACGGTATTAGGAAGGTTGAGAACCACTGGTTTAGACGAACGCGCATTCTTTATTTCAAACTGTATATTTGCAGCACTGAGCTATAATTTCACTGGTAAGAAACATAAATTTCTCTATGTGCCTAAAAAACAAAAAACCTAAACTCCTACAGAAATCTCAATTTGGCCACACATACACACACAGAAAAATCTTAAAATCAGCTGACCGTAACAATGACTAACTACTATACTTTACATTTCTTTAGTTAGCCTCTCATTAATTCTTCAACATGCAGATACCCCAAGTTCTAGACAGATAAAAGCTGCTCGTAACTCTGTGCTTAGTCTCCTTTACCATTTTTTTCTTTAATGATTTGGGAGAAAAGTAAGTTATAAATTTAAAGCTGGTTCAACATTAAGCAAAATTGTGAAGTAGGTCATTCTCAGTCAATATCCTTCCCAATGAATCAAACCCTTATTCACATCTCCAAAGCATCCAGCACTGCCCTAGCTGTGGAGGCTGCAGGGAGGTATAAAGACATGCTCTTCACCTTTAAGGAGCTCAGTGTGGGCCACATTCACAAACAGTCCTGAGCAGACCATTGTGTTCTCTAATGGAGGACACACCGTCAGTGAGAGGAGAAGCGGGGGGAAGGAAGGCTTTACAGAGTGGACGGTACTTGACCTGGACCTGTAAAGACAGGCTGAATGTCTGAGAGCAGCAGCGAGGAGACAGGGAGAAAAGAAGAAAGACGGTTCAATACAGAGTGGGGAGAGGACGGGGCGCATTCGTAAGGGAATAGCCTGATATCATGGAAGTAGAGCCATGGAAGGGAATTGTTGGCGAAGGACGTCTGGACTAGACTAGAACAGGCAGCCCCAGACCCACACATGCCATTGGCTTTTGGACAGCACATAATTACATCAATCCACTATGTCTAAAGTTAACCCATTATTTCCCCTTGTAAACCTGTACCTCTTCCTTTCTTTCCTGTTTTGGGTTTCTGGGCCAGAAACCTGGGAGTCCTTCTACTTGTCTTTTTCTCCTATTAGGCCCCTATTGAGACCTAAGCACTAGCTCATCACTCTTCAGCTGACCTACTTCTCAGCTCACACCACCGCTGCCCTGGTTCACCACCTCTCGCTGCCCTCTTTCTGTATGCACCCACCAGCCTCTCCGACTCCCATTCCACTCTTCTCCAAATCATTCTGCATGCCATTGACTAAGGGATCTAGCTAACACCCAGGACTACTATCAAAATCATTTTCACAGTTCCCTGGGCCTAAAGGTTAAACTTCTTAGCATAACAAATAAGATCTTGTCACTCTCCTGCATTTTCTGTCTCATCTCTTATGGCTCTCCCAACCCAGACTTTATACTCCAGAAATTCTAAATTATTTGCAGTTTTCTGAACCTGCTGTGTTCTCTGAGCCAGAACACACTTCATCTGCAAAACTCCCAATAATCTTTCAAGTCTCAAATAAAATGATGCCAAATCATCTCATCACATTTCTCAGGCAGACTTAAAGAGTTAAATTCCTGCCTATATAGGTAGGTGTTCTTCCAGTAGTCCTACAATCCTTGGCATATACTTCAATAATTCTTGTGTATAAAAATTGTTGCCATGCCTGTGTTCTCACTGTCACATCCTTAAGACTAAGGCCCTGTGTCCCCAGCACCCCCAGCACTGCATTTGACACATAGTAAGCTCCCAAAGTGTATGTGCACAGTGGTGAGCTGCGTCCAAGAAGCACAGGCGGTTGCAAGAGCAGATGGCTTGTCTCTCTCCCCAACTCTGCATTCAGAGCCAGCGCAGTGGCTTAAAATTAGTCATGGGTGAAATACTTACACTACAGAAATCAGCTACTATGGCAATCCAGGGCCCTCTTTTTTTTTTTTTTTTTTTTTGGTGGAGATATGATTATTAATCATTTGCCAGCATTCTTCTGTGTTTGTGGGTAATATCTATATATTATATATATGCTAATATATATGTGTACATATCAAGCATAATTAATTTTACATTTATAATAAATGGAAGAGTGAGAGAGCACACTCACGCATATTTAGGGGCTCCAACAAGTCCAATGCCCTGTTTTGCTCCCTAAAAATGTATTATTTGTTTGTTCCACATCTTTCTCTGATTTTAATTAAAATTGTCTTATCTTTTATGAAATCTTTTTTAAACCCCAAATTAACCAAAATGTCAATAGTAAATGGCGATTGCATTGGTAGGTAAGACTTTTTTAGGAAGATTTCCCCCTCCAAATAGGCTGGACTGACTTAGAAATACAGCAGACTCAGAGTAATCCACTTTGTTATTTAAAACACCTGTTGGCTTTTCCATGCACCTCTAAAACTCCTTCCATAATAGCAGAGTGATGTTAGAGCGAAGAGAGGCAGAGGATGGCAACTCAGGGAAGGAAACAATATGAACAGAGCTATAAAGATGAGAATAAATCCATCTTAGTGGCCCTGTGTGACTAATTTTCCTTAAACAATTCGCACACATCATCTTTCAGAAAGAAATTATCTCCAATCTTCTCTGACTGGCTTTTAGAGCCCTCTCAAATATGACCCTTTCACCATTTTTCTGGTTTTGTTCATCCATTACCCCTGTAACTCAATAAACATTTATTGAGCACCAGTTTTATGCCAAGCACTGTTTCAAGGAACCAATGACAGCTACTATCTTATAGAACTTTCGGTAGAACACAAAATAATTAGAAAACATGAGGTAAGCTGCCCGGTGCACAGAAGAGATAGCAAGAGAAAACGATGCTTACTGTATGCAAGTCTGGAGAGCAAGGCCCCCACAGAGTGAGAGTCACTGCCACTCCTGAAGAATGGGTAAGCATTCACCAGGCCAATGTGAATTACAGGAAGACCTTCAGGCCAGCGGAAGTAGTCACTGCAGCTGGGAAATCAAGCACAAGATAACACCAGCACCTGCCTTCTCAGGGCCCTCGTGCTATTGAGCAAGGCGGGAGAATATCACGCTCTACAGAAAGGGCTACCTCACTCTTGCAGTTTCCATCCCAAATGGGCCCTCTGTGATCTCTGTCTATCCACTTGGGGACCATAATCAGCTTTCTCTTCCCATTCCTTACATACCTCTTTCAGAGCTCCCCTCTGTCCTCAAGTCATTATACCTGGATTCTTCCCCCTGCAATCCTTCCCACATGCGACCTCCCCTTTCCACTGATATTCCCTCAGGTCCGGACTCAGCCTGGTCTCTCTGTGCCATAGAAAGGAGGCCGCACCCCCACCTGCCACCCTTGCAGATACTTTTGTGCCTTTTCATTGCCCTCTTTAATGCATCTCCCAGAGTGCTGCTCCCATCATTGAAGGTGCAAAATGCAAACTTGATACCATCACTATGCCGCCTCAAAACTTTTGATATTCCCATTTTCTTGCACATTGAATCCAAAGTCACCAACTTGGCACACTGATCCATTCCTTGTTTACTTTCCCAAACTCATCCCCTTTCTGCTCCCTAACACATCATTCTACAGACAACTTCCTTAACCCTTCCGATCTATCATGCCTCCAAACCAGAGTGCAGACTCCCCGTCTTAAGTACACCACAACTTGTAATCCACCCTCTGGCCAGTCACCTCCCAGGGCAGGGGTTGGTGTTTCTCTCGTTCCTCTGTAGCCCTCTGTGCTTTCGTCTGTACCACTCTCCATGCGGCCACTAATAATTTGTTCAAATGTCAATCTCTCTCCCCAAATTGTGCATCCCACGATGGCAGAAACATTCCCTCATTTATTTTTGTGTCTGCATTGCCTCCCGTGGTGCCTATGGGCATATTGATAAAGATAATACCTAAAGCCTGGATGTGAACAATGAAGAAAATGGAAGAATCAAATCTGACTCTAAAGATTATTGTCAGGAAACCGAAAATGGTAGAATTGTGGAAGGAAATTTTGAGCAAGAAATATTAGAAAGACTGTCAGAAATGTTGTACTTATAGGTAAGGGGTTGTGTATAGAAGCTCGAAATGTGAGCTGGTAAGTGAGTGGTTAGGATCAGATAAGTGTTAGGAATCACTAGAATAAAGAAAGTAGTTACCATCAGCGTTGAATTTACAAAGAAAGAGAGAAGGACAGACTGAAAAAATGAGGTCTAGAAAATGTTTACACTTAGGAGGCTAAATGAGAATGGGAGGGAAAACTTCAATAGAAATAAAAAGACTTATTTTTCCCCTCTTAGAACTACGCTAAAGAGCCATAGAAAGATTTTTAGTGGATGCCCCCAATTAGAGAGGAAGTACAGAAAGAAGAGTGAGCCAGGGAGCTGGGGAAGACGCAGTTATGAGAACATGGATTTATGTAAAACAAAAGTCACAGCCTTGCTGCAGAAGTCAAATACTCCCCCTCAGACACACGAGAAGGACGAGAATACATGTAAAGCTAAATTAGCTCTGAAAATTAAACAAGGCCAAATACACATGCACATGAATGAGGATGAATAATGTAAAACACTTGACAGCTGGATTTAGTTGAATTAAAAATAGATAACATTTTGGAAAAAAAGTACTGGGACTTTTCATAAAACAACACTGGTGACTTTTGGCTATACCACTTGGATAAAGTGCCCTGAGCATAATTATGTAGTAGCTACGAGGAAGCAAATCATCTCATGCTTCTCCCGTTCTGGGCCTTTGTTGTTTGAGTTTTGCAGGGATTTATGACTATGGGAGAACTCAGAGTATTTTCGGCAAGTAGCAGCTTTAGCTTAGAAAATTAGGAAGTGATTCAGTGAGAGAAGTGGCCCCATCGTGAGAGTAGAGGACAGAGGCAGGATGAAGGCAGAGCACCCCATGAATTTTTAAAGATCACGTTTGTGAAGTCAAGTGACTCAAGGCCCTGACAATGTGGAGAACTGATATCCTGCCATGTTCCCTCTGTCAGGAGTTTGGCTTTGTGGCTGATTCTACTTGGTAAATATTTGAAAGATCTTGCAGACATGAAATTTGATTAGGGGAGGGTGGGAGGAAAGAACGCTCTGATACATTTTCTATTTTACCAGGGAAGAGAGAAATGGGCTCACATTGGGGGTAAATTTACAGGAGAAATATTTTACTAGAGATTATAAAGTGCTAGATGGACGTTCCAGGGATTTCTTTAGGAATCAATTAAACATGTCTCTGAATAAGTTAAGAGCAATCAAATCGATAACGTTTTTATAAACCAATTGCAGGGCACAGGGGAAGTCCTATCTTGGAATTAAGCATGATCTAGTTAAATTATTACAATAATTTCCAGCACATTATTATATGGGATGAGAAAATAGTAAACATAACAAGCAGATATATAGTTTCAGGACATTTTGCACTTTCTTACCTATGATTTAATTAAAGACCTGTTATATAACAGGCACTGTATTAGGCACTAGGATACAAAATGAGCAACATTTCTGTCCACAAGAAGTTCACAATCTAAAATAGAAAAATTAATAGTAGACTTAATTAAAGAAAAGAAACAAATGTTATCAGAGTAAAAAGCACAGATTAGTGGCACCTGAACTAGATGGCTTGGCATAATAAGGTGGGCATCAGAAAGGCTTTCTGGAAACAAAGACTTCTAAGGTGAGCCTTGTAAATTAATAGGCATTTTATAGATGAAGAAGGAAAGGAAGACAGTTTACATAGCAGGAACTAGACAAGTAAAGACCCCAAGACCAGAAAGGACACAATCTGTTCAGAGAACTGCAAGTAGCTCCTTAAAATATGAGGCTAATGAGGTGAGGGGAATTTTACGACATAGAGAAAAAACCTTGGAGTAGCTAGAATTCTGGAGAGAGTGGGATGAAGAGCCTATGAAATAAACAGAAAAGGAAACAACTCAAGTGCCCATCAACTCTTGAACGGATTAACAAACTGCTAGATGTGTACCTTGGAGTACTCTTCCTCTCCATAAGAAAGGGTGGAGACTTTACATCTTATGTATTAACCTGGATGGAGTTAAAACACATTCTTCTTAGCAAATTATCACAAGAATGGAAAAGCAAATATCCAATATACTCAATACTGATATGAAATCAATATATAAACAACTATACATCCTCATGAAAGAAAATCACAAGTATATTCAAGTGAGGGGGGAGGGGAAAGGAGAAGAGTGAGGGACAAGTTGACAAGTTCTCACTTAATGTGCACAATGTAAGGGTGGACAACATGCCCCCTGGGTGAAGGGCTCAACAACAACTTGAATTCATCTTAGAAATGAAAAGAACGCAACCTAAACATTTGTACCCTCATATCAATCTGAAATAAATAAATAAATAAACCTATCAATCCAAAAATAAAAAAAGACATACACAGAAAAGGAATAGTCAGCAAAGAAGGAGGAAAACTAGGAGAAAGCAGAGTCACTGAGGCCAAAGAAGAAGACTATTTCAATAGTGGTCAATAGAAAAAATGTAAAGATAGGAAGTAAAAATGCACCCCAAGAGCACATTGGTAATCTCTCCCAGGGAAGTTTCCATAAAGTGTTGAGGCAAATCAATTAGATTGTATACAGTTGATGAATGATGAATGAAAGAAAAACTAAAAGACAGTGAGAGTGGACTGCTGCTTTAACAAGCTTAATTGTGAGACAGAGAGCGCGCACGCGCTAGACCACCTGGGCACAGTAATAACTTGGAGAAACACGGCGGGGTATTTTTGTTGGATTCATTTTGCTTTACTTCTTAAGATAGAAGAATGAAGAATTCCTCCATTTACCTCTTAATGGAAAAGAGCTAGTAGAATGGAAGAATTATCTGTAGATACATGAGCAATACCCAGAGTTGGCAGAGCATGGTTCCTGAGGAAGCAAGAGGGAATGTAATAGGGGTCATCTTTCTTCCCCTTGTCAGCTGGGATTATGCCTAATTTGCTGATCCATCTCAGCACCTAGCACAAAATTTGGTGCGTGGAAGTATCTGAAAAAATGTTTGTAAAATAAATAGATGGCTAAATGAGTTAATTAAAGAAGGAACGAATAAAATATATGGAAAGGAGATAAGGATGATCATGGTTGCAAATCAGTTTTAGGTTATGGGACAGTGGAGAGTTCTCACAAACTGGTCTCTATTTTCCCAGAGAGGCAGAATAGAAAGTCACTGACTGAGAAAGATGAAGGTAATGGCAGGGAGAAAAGGCATGGATGTTCTTTGCAGGAAATGGGAGAAGAAGGTGACAGGCAGAATAATAACAGAATCCATTTTTTAAAAAGTAAAATTAAATTGGTAATAAATTACAGGTGATCTGAATTTCTTAGTGATTTCTAAACATTTTCAATGGGTCTGTTCTGGGACTCATCCCCAATAAACATAGCAAAATGGGAAATGGGTCATTTTTTTTTTATTAAATCATAGCTGTGTACATTAATGCAATCATGGGGTACAATGTGCTGGTGTTATATATAATTTGAAACATTTTCATCAAACTGGTTAACATAGCCTTCACAGCATTTTCTTAGTTATTGTGTTAAGACATTTATATTCTACATTAGTAAATTTCATATGTACCCTTGTAAGATGCAGCGTAGGTGTGGTCCCACCAATTACCCTCCCTCCACCCATCTTCCTCCTTCCCTCCCCTCCCTCTTCCCTTTCTCCATATTCTTGGGTTATAATTGTGTTATAGCTTTCATAAGAAAGCTATAAATCAGTTTCATAGTTGGGCTGAGTACATTGGATACTTTGTCTTCCATTCTTGAGATACTTTGCTAAGAAGAATATGTTCCAGCTCCATCCATATAAACATGTAAGAGGTAAAGTATCTTTCTTTAAGGCTGCATAATATTCTATAGTGTATATATACCACAATTTATTAATCCATTCATGGGTCATTGATCCCATCTCAGGGTGGGCAAGGGACTTAAAGAGAAATTTCTCTGAAGAAGACAGGCGCATGGCCTACAGACATATGAAAACATGCTCATCATCCTTAATCATCAGAGAAATGCAAATCAAAACTACTTTGGGATGTCATCTAACTCCAGTAAGATTAGCCCACAAAATACCAAACCAGAGATGTTGGCATGGATGTGGAGAAAAGGGAACATTTCTACACTGCTGGTGGGAATGCAAAATGTTTGGAGAACACTTAGAGATCTAAAAATAGACCTACCATTCCATCCTACAATGCCTCTATGAGGTATATATCCAGAAGACCAATAATCACATTATAACAAAGATATATGTACCAGAATGTTTATTGCAGCCCAATTCATAATTTCTAAGTCATGGAAGAAGTCCACGTGCCCATCGACCCATGAATGGATCAATAAATTGTGGTATATGTACACCATGGAATATTATGCAGCCTTAAAGAAAGAAGGAGAATTTACCTCTTTTGTGTTTACATGGATGGAGCTGGAACATATTTTTCTTAGCAAAGTATCTCAAGAATGGAAGAAAAAGTATCCAATGTACTCAGTCTTACTATGAAACTGATTTATAGCTTTCTTATGAAAGCTATAACCCAATTATAGCACAAGAATATGGGGAAAGGGCCATGGGAGAGGAGGGAGAGGGGAGGATGGGTGGAGGGAGAGTAATTGGTGGGACCTTACAAGGATACATGTGAAATTTACTATGTGGAGAATATAAATGTCTGAAAACAATAACCAAGAAAATGCCATGAAGGCTATGTTAACCAGTTTGATTGATGAAAACATTTTAAATTGTATATAAAACCAGCACAATTATACCCCGTGATTGCATTAATATACACAGCTATGATTTAATAAAAAAAAAATCCAAAATCTGAAATGTTCCAAAATCTGAAACTTTGAGTATTGCTATGATGCTCAAAGGAAATGCTTATCCGGGCATTTCAGATTTCAGATTTTTGGATTAGGAGTACTTGGTCAGTAAGTATAATGTAAATGTCCCAAAATTCCAAGCCCCAAGAAAAAATCTGAAATCTGAAACACAACAAAATCTAAATTTTTAACATCAACACATAATGATGTTAAAATCGTCCTCACAACTCCTCAACATACTATTCTTTAAGCAGGCTGCTATGATAAGGTTAGTATACCAAGGTCATGTAAGGTTTTGACTAAAGCATAACAAAGGAGACACTTCCTTTTTGTCTCAGTGTCCTGCTTTGTTTTCTACTCTTCCTTTGTGATGAGCCAGCAAAAAGTTTATTATGAGAATCTCTGTAAGTGTCAGGCGCTTGCTGAATGAAAACAGCCAGCTCAGCAGCCAGGAGGAAGTAGATGCCCAACATTGTGTAGACGTGAAGCTTTGCATACCACTCCATTCCACCTTTCCCCCAAGCCAAACACTGGAGGATGATTACTTGGGAAATGACTCCCTATTTCAAAGTATTCATTTTCAGAAAATCGAATTATCTGCTTACTTTGATCCCTTCCATGCTGCAAAATCCCCAATGAAGACTTCTCAGGACAATCATTTTCTCCTTGAAGCTGAGTAAAGGAGACTTTGTAGTTCCTCATCTTAGCAATCAAAGAGACTTCCTATGATTCAAGCATGAATCACACTCTCTAGTTTTGCAATAAATTTGTCCAATAGTTAGTAGATGCTTAAGAATAGCAAATGCAGCAAACCATCCTATTTGTGATTGTGTGTGTGTGTGCATATGCACATATATTAAAATGCCAGAATGTAAACTTTTTTGGTACTTTTCAGGATTGCAAGAAAAGTCATCCTTAATTTGAGAACCAGTGATAGCTTGGGGCTAATCTTGAAAATGCTCTAAAACCTTTTCAACATATTCATCTCCACCCAAATAAACTTAGCACTATTAACTTAACCCTTCATTTAATTTGTTAAGATACAAATTCCACTTTGCAAATGCTTAAGGATACATGAACAGAAGTGTTCCTTTCGAGCCTAGGACTCATATTCTCTTTGTGAGATATCACGAAAGGGCCTATTGAGAGGTTCATTGCTATGCACGAACATACACACAAACACATATACACACTCTCACTCAAGTCAAATGAGAACCCCAGAAACGATTGGTGACTAGTGGATTTGATTGAGCCTATTACAATAAATGCTCTCATCTCTTCTTTTACTATTTAAAAGATCACATGATGGTTGAAGTTTCTGCTCCAGAAACCATTCTTCCCTTCCCTTCTCCAGAGTCAATATGAGATATGACCCAATTATTGAATTTCTCTTGGAAACTTTTACTACAAATGCCTGTCTTTTACAGAAGGTTAGAGATGAGTGGTGATTAATTAATAATACTAATACATGTACAAAGATACCATGTTCATAGTTATGTGGCTGCAATGATTTCACTTCATAGATTACAGCAAAATACATAGGGCACTTTGATGCCAACTGAATCAATATTGTTAGTCTCCCTCACTTTCATTTTAGTGAAGAATAAAAATTAGTAAACTCTCTTATCATAATATGTGTTTACCAAACTTATGACTACATATTTATGTCCTGTTGTAACACAACTAGCTTTAGAAATGGCTTTTTGTATTTATTGTGCTAAAACACTGCTGGGTTTTCATGATTTACATTGGCTTTTCAGGGAATATAATCACTCATCCTTTCATAAGCTTTATAAAATTCACCTGAAAAATAAAATTTTTTAATCTCACATCTAATTTCTAAGGCTCTGGATTCCAATTCTTTATTCTGAATCAATGTTCATCATTTACTCTATAACCTCTGCAAAGTTAACCTTTTTCCCCTTGGTTTTCTAATATGAAATTAATAATAATACTAATACATGCATAAAACATCCATGGGACTACTGAGTAGATTTAAAGAATCATACTTTCAAAGAGCTTGCAATCTTACTCAGAGCCTGACAAGTGCTTAATAAATATTAGCTATTATTACTATGGTGAAAATAGGATAGGTATATAAAACTCATATGCCAATATCTACCTAAAAATCCTTTTCCTCTTTATCTTATTAGAAACTGAATGGCCAGAAGTAGCAAGAAATTGACTCAGAAATAGAAGAAAACAAAGAGTTTTTCCCAGAAAACAGTTAGGGTGAGATAACCCTTTCCCAGAAGTCATTTGCCTTGGCCATGATACCAAATGTCAAGAAATGTAGACACAGATGGAGAGAAAGGCAGTTAGTTCCTACGTAGACCTGAGTAACTTATCCATGACATCCATATCAGTTAGGACGTGCTCACTGCAATAACAGAGGGAGAGAACTCACTAGAGAACTTTACTCTCTCACATCTTGCTGTCTCTGATAAAATGTCACCTTCTTAGTTAGGTCCTCCCCGATGACTCTATGTACAACTGTTATGCCCCCATTCCACCTTCTAGCACCTCATTTTTCCTTGTAGGTTTAATTCTTTTTCATTGCACTCATTACCTTTTTAAACACTATATGCAGTAGAACCTCTATAAGTTGACCGCTCAAGGGATTATACCAACTGGTCAACATACAGATGTGGTCAACATGAGGAAATATGCCTACTGTACAGATACGTACATGTGGTGCATGTCTGGTTTATGAAAATTAGGTCAACTTGAGGAGGTAGATGGTCAGTGTAGAGAGGTGGTCAACTATGGAGGTCTATTGAAATTTACCAATATAGTCTGTTAATGTCTGGCTCCTCCTATTTGAATATAAGCTTCATTGCATAGGGATTTTTTCTGGTTTTTTTTTTTTTGAGACAGAGCCTCAAGCTGTCACCCTAGATAGAGTGCTGTGGCATCACAGCTCACAGTAACCTCCAATTCCTTGCCTTAAGAGAGTCTCTTGCCTCCATCTCCCAAGTAGCTGGAACTACAGGCACCCGCCACAATGCTCGGCCATTTTTTGGTTGCAGCCGTCATTGTTGTTTGGTGGGCCAGTCTGGATTTGAACCCACCAGCTCAGATGTACGTGGCTGGCGCCTTAGCCGGTTGAGCCAAAGGCGCTGAGGCGGTTTTTTCTGTTTTTTAAAAGGCTGTATTCCCAACACTTAGAACAGTTCCAAGTACATAGGAAGACCTCATCAAATATTTTATGAATAATGAACAAGTTCAGAACAGTCTGAAGTCAATAGTTAAAGAATATTATCAGAGGGAGGTCCCTTTCATCTCTCTGCTCTGCCATCCTTGGTGATGGCTTTATAGTAAAGTAAAAACCTTATGGTCATGTGATAGCTGCAGCAGTTCCAGGAATTATATCCTGACAAGACAATGTTCAGAGAAAGAAAGCCAGAAAGCCCCCTTTTTAAAAATAAGAACACATTCTCAGAAGCACCTCATAATTTACTGAACAGAACTTGATCACTTAAACTATTTAGTGTTAAGGAGAAAAGAATTTATTTAGATATTAGACAAACTGGAATTTCTTTTCAAGTGGAGAAAAGGGTCCAATCCCATAAGGGGTAAATACTTGAACCAGTCTGGTGTTCCATGGGCAAAAAAGAAAGTCTGGTTGAGTGAGTAGACGGTAAACAAATAACTGTGTCTGCTATGTCTACAGATCTCTGTGATAGCCACTCCTGAAGTGAGCTGTAGCAAGAGTAAAAGCTTTTAAAACAATTTCAAATCATATTTTCCTTAAATATAAACCTAAACAGGTAAAACCGACCCATATTCAGGTAGAGTTAACTGTACAATTTCATATGTAAGCTAATTTAGAGAACGTCATTCAACAACTAAAATACATAGAGTGACTTTTTTTCTCCAGATACTGACTGCTTTCAGAAATAGTGAGAGACAGTGACCTAAATAAATCCAGCTGTGAATTAATCTGTTCCAGAAATATACACTTAAATGTCAAAATGTTTTTGATACGTTCATGTAACAAAGACTAGTTGCCTTATATTTAACATACACTGTCCCATTTCCATTGGCTCTTCAAATAACCAAGATTTTTTTAAAAATGAGTATTTTCTTTTTTTTATATATTTTTATAATTTATTGTTTTAAGAAAAATAGCCTAAAGAATAAAATTTACATGTAAGAACGAAGAATGAGGCAACACAAAGTAATTCCTGAAAAAAATGAGTGAGGTCATTGGTCTTCCTTTCTATAGAAAAATTAAGCCTTAGATTAAAGCCATAGTAATTAACCCTACCATTTTTTTTGCAGCCATAAAACTTTGTTTCCCAAGATATATTCTTTCTCCTAGTAAATATACTTTCTTTTAGCATCTTCTACATTTCTTCTTTTTTTTTCTTTTTTTTTTTTAAATATATATGTATTTTATTGTTCTTCATTACATTATTTCCCCCCCCCACCCCTCTGTGGTAAGACAAAAATGAGTATTTTCATGGGTGTGAGAAGTGATGTGTTGAAATGGTTTATTGGTTTAGATTTGGTGTGGTAATCTTCTGCCTTTTTTAAAAAAAATTTGAGGTGCATCCCAGAAATGAAAAGAATGATGTTTATAACAAATCTTCTAGTAAACAAAACAACATGATTGAATGTTTTGCTCAAATATGCAAGTAAAACATTGACTTTTAAATGACTGACTTTACATTTTTTAAAAAATTAATTTTAAATCATGTGGCTCAGTTATGGAACTGTGAATATTCTGGCAAGGATTATGTGCTTTGTTAACCTCTGTCAGCTCTTTGGTTTCATACATTTTACCTTACTCTTGACATTTACAAAAGAAGAAAGGTAGTTTCCATGATGATAAAACTGAAATTGGTTCCATTTACTAAAACATAATACTTCTGACTCAACTCTTATGAGCCAATGCTAGTATGAAAATGATGAATGACTGTGAAGTTAATATGCCTTCTAAGGCAATTGAGAATTGTGTCAAATCTACCTATTAAGGAAAATTAAGTGATCTCCAGGTAAATGCAAGCTTTATATGTACCTGACCAGAGTTTATGAGTAAAACATGTTGCATAGGGACAAACACTCTAAATTTTTATTTGGAATGCATCAATATTAGTAACATTTGATACATTTAATTGCCAAACTACAAATGGGCCTTCCCCAATAATTCTATTTGCAAGTACTTCACTCTTCTCTACCCCTAGAATGCCCTTTCTTTCTTGTCTGCTTACCTTTTTCCATTGAACCCATCATACACGCTATGTAATTTATTGATTTATTCTATTTAATTTTAAAAGTCAAAGGTAAAATTAGGTGCTCTATCTCTGTTAGAAAGCTATCAAGATGACACATATTTAGCAAACTAAATAAGCTGCAGGAAAAAAAAATACCTCTAACATACTGAGTTGGCCAAATTTTTTGCAATACAAAGACAATAACATTTATATTTTAGGTTATCAGTATTGTGATGCACTAGGTATGACAATTAAGTTTGTGAACTTGCTCATGTGTACAAACAACTCAGTAAGGTTGCATAACCTTGTGGAGAGGAATGGACACCATGCTTGCAAAGCACAGTTACCGATTCTTATCACATTAAAAGGAAACACTGAGAACTCAGTGTTCCACAATGAGATAAGATCGGTCACTTGTTAGTAAGCATGTGTTAAACATTGATACTTAGTACTTCTTCATGGGGGTTGTGGGGAAAGAACACATGAGGAGAGCACGTGGCGATCCTTATGCATGCAGCCCTCATATGTAATTACCTTAACTCTCCACACCTGTGGTGTATAACCTTAATAAAAAGTCATTGCGGAGGGGGCTCAGGGCTACCCTGCACTTAAGATTAGCCACCTCCTGCAAGCTTGTACTTCTAATCTGTGTCATGCCTGGTTCTTTCATGCGGCAACTAAGACCAAGGCCTTAGGGGTCTTGACAATCTTGGTTGTGGCTCACAGTTGTGTTCGTGTCCACATGTGGTGGTGTCTTGTTGAGCGGCCTTCATTGTTGTCATGTGTTTTTGTGTGCTGTCGTGAGAATGGCAGAGCCTGAAGCATTCATAAATTACTTATTAAACTTGCTAAGAGTGGAAGTGACATCAGGGACAAGTTAGTCCAAGTTTATGAGGATAATGCCGTGCAGAAAATGTCAATGTACAAATGGATTAAACATTCTTCTGGAGGGATAGAAAGTGTCAATGATGAAGAGAGTTCAGAGTGCCAGTAACAAGTAGAACTGACAAAAATATTGCAAAAAATCATCAAATTGTGTATCAAAATCATTGGCTTCCTGTGAGAAGCATCGCAGATCAACTAAACATCAATAGTGAAACAGGAAAATCTTAATTGAAAATCTTGGCCAAAATCTCAAGGGTCTTCTATCATGACAATGCAGCAGCTCACGTGGTACTGTCTGTAAAGCAGTTTTTAGCCAGTAAACAAATAAGTGTATTAGAACACCCTCCCTACTCACTTGATCTGGCTCCTAATGATGTTTTTCTTGAAGTAAAGAGAGTATTGAAAGGAAGGCATTTTGATAATATTCAGGACATTGTGATGACAGCTCAGATGCCCATTCCAGAAAAAAAGAGTTCTAAAATTGATTTTAAGGAGGGATTAGGCACTGGCATCAGTGCATAGTTTCTCAAGGGGAGTACATCAAAGGTGACCATGGTGCTATTCAGTGCTTTTTCTAGGATGAGTTCACCAACTTGTCAGACCTTGCTCATGATAGCTAAAGAAACAAATCAGGTAGTAACTAATTTCTATACCCTATGCTCTATGTCCTGAGGTTTCCTATTCGAAACATAGAGGACTTCTACTCATTGACCTCCATACTGAGGAAATAGAAAGGATGAAGGTGAAGGGTCAAATCCACAGAAGGCCAGGATTCGGGACTTCTTTGGGCAATGAAAGGTAGCAGGCATGTTTTTAAAGCCGTGTTGCTGACACCACCCCCGAGAGGAGAGGCCTCCAGTCCACTGTCCAGTGAAAAGCTACCTCCATGTGGGAAGCTAGAAAACAGTCCAGAAGAAGCAGGCCTCTTTTATGGATTTAGCAATCATGAATTCCACTCAAGATTGTGTTCAACATAATAAATGATAGAAAAAGATATGTGTTCTACCAATTATATAGAATAAATTACACTATTAAATGAGATGTCACAATCCAAAACCAGAATTGGGAAAGAATGTAAGATATTTCTCACTAAAAAACAGTATGAGAATCTTAACTAAGAATCCATTTAACATTTGACTGAAAGCTCTAAAAAAATCTGAGCATGCTTCATTATTGCATAATTTAAGTAAAACATATTGAGTGTATTGAATGTGTGGACTTCATTAATGCCTCCAGGCATGGATTTCACTGGTGATGCCTGGATCAGAGTGTCAGACACAGCATCATCGGAAGTACATGGTACATTCACACTTA
Organism: Perodicticus potto; assembly: GCA_963574655.1. NCBI lineage: Eukaryota > Metazoa > Chordata > Mammalia > Primates > Lorisidae > Perodicticus > Perodicticus potto. Next base: position 10,502 of record CAUYRH010019911.1, on the reverse strand, counting down.
CCCTTTTGACTATACATTTCTATAAATGTAATAGAATTAACTAGTTCCCTTTCATGTTCAGCCATTCTATGTAAGAAACCACGTAACTTGTATCTATTTCTTCAAATACTTATTTATAGAGTGACAGCAAATTTCATTGCAGCAAATACTTATCTTGTTCCTTAGCAAAACACCTAAAGTTGTGACATATTTTCCAGTAGGCCCATTTCCAACTTTACAGAGAAACTTCCAATAATGAAGAAGAACAAAAGAAAAACAGAAAAAGGAACTAATAGAAATCAACTCTGTGTTTTGCACTTTTATTCTAAGATACTTTCTTTTATTTTTCTCTTCCTAACTTCATTTTGGCTATGAATATAGAAGAGTCCATATGTGTGGAGCCAACAGTCAAATAAGTTTACCATGACATGGTCCAATTGCATTCATTTAACCTAAAATGAAATAGAATTGTCCAGTGACAATCAGAATAATAGGAATTGTTTCTTTTAGCCCACCATTTGGAGTTTATAGAGTTTCGTCCTCAAATCATGAATTGATGCTAATTTTTGAAATATGAAAATGAAATCTCATCCTCAGAAAGTATATTTCTTAGAAATGTCAAAGGCAACAGTGAATAAAATGGAAGCGAGTCAGACATACATATCATAAAAGAAAACAAATCAAAAGAGAAATAATTTGTGGGAAGCTGTAAAATAACCTCTCATTATAAAGTAGCTTCTCTGTGAAAATACAATATCTTTAAAACTAAAATTGCAACTACAAAAGGTAGTAAAATCTCTGTCTCTGGAGATGTTCAAGAATAGGTGAAGTGGGGCAGTGCCTGTGGCTCAGTGACTAGGGTGCTGGCCACATATACTGAGGGTGGCAGGTTCAAACCCAGCCCCGGCCAAACTGCAACAAAAAAATAGCTGGGCGTTGTGGCAGGCACCTGTGGTCCCAGCTACTTGGGAGGCTGAGGCAAGAGAATTGCCTAAGCCCACGAGCTGGAGGTTGCCATGAGCTGTGATGCCACAGCACTCTACCAAGGGTGACAAAGTGAGATTCTGTATCTTAAAAAAAATAAATAAATAAAAAAGGTAACATGGCCACTCAGTAGATATATAAATAGATCAAGAGATTCAAGTACATATAATGATTATCAGGAAGAGACAGCCTTAAAAGCCTCCATCTCTTGAAAGACTATGATTTCATGACTATTCAAATTATGTATTAATAATCTCTAATAATTGCCACCAAATTTGAATAGGTTAATTTTTCTACAAACAAATTAATGAAATAAAATAGCACCAGTGAGGCAATTAAATACATAATGTTCTAGCCCACAAAAAATAAATATGTATATCTTTATTGCTTTGATGATTCTTTCAGTTCCTCTAATCCAGCTTCTGTTTCTGAATTTCTTCTACGACTTTTTGGTCACAGAATCAGCTGATGACTCATCTCCTCATTTTTTCTTGAAAAAGAAAAGTGGTTTGTTATTGTATGGCTTCTATTACCATTTTCTGCTCTATTTTCTATGTATGTTTTTAATTAAACATATTGTACTTTCTATCACTGACATTTTTTTTTAAACCTGTTGAAAAAATATTAGGTTTACTGTTTTCCAAAATTCTTCCTTGTAATCTGTGGACTTTTTGACATGATGAAGAGATTCTGAACTTTGGTGCTGGGTTCTTTTGGAATATGTTAGTTCAAAGACTCATAGACTAATAAAACTATAGAAGTTAGCCCATATGCCACATTTAACACAATTTAACACATGAAGAACTCAATACTCGAAAAAATGAATGGCTTAGTTAAGTTAACATTTAGCAAAGAAAGAACTAAAACTCAAAATTCTTTACTTCCATTCTAATATTCTTTCTAGGATATAATATTTTCTTTTTAAGACAGAGTCTCACTATGTCACCCTTTGAAGAGTGCCATGTCATCATAGCTCACCACAACCTCAAACTCTTTGGGCTTAAGTGCTTCTCTTGCCTCAGCCTCCCAAGTAGCTGAGACTACAGGCAGCTGCCACAATGCCTGGCTATTTTTTGTTGTTTTTGTTGTAGTTGTCGTTGTTTATCAGGCCCTGGCTGGGTTCGAACCAGCCATCCCCAGTATATGTGGCCAGCACCCTAATCACTGAGATATGGGCATCGAGCCCATAATATTTTCCTTCACGGAATGACACCTTTAGAACTTTTCAAGAACAAATTCTTGAATAATGTATTCCTTAGATCTGCAATCTATAATTATGTATTAATTTCTAAATGTTGAGTTATTATTGTGAACCAAAAAAATGAGTATATCATGTATGCAATCATTGCCATGATGTTCAAGAGAGGCATGGAGGAATGGTCTATAATAAAATGTTATTTGAACCACTATAAGACAGGTACCTAATAATTCAAGATAATGTCATAGGCAATGCCCAATCAATAGACTTGTACAATAATAATGACTTGATGTTCAGGGAAGAAAGAAAGCTAATAGAGTAGGGTTATTAGAATAGATTCTGTGGAGGAGTAGGTTGAAGGACACGTGGAATCTTTAAAATCTTTTTGTTGTTGTTAAATATAACGCAGGGACATAAAAATGAATAGAGTAAAAAAAAATCATAAAGCTTGGTAAGTGTCATCATGTAACCAGCTCCGTTCAGTGGTGCTCAGAACATTAGAATCATCCTGATTCTTTCTTTCTCTCATAACTCCACATCCAGTCTGCCAGGAAGTCCTGTGGCATGCACCTTTGAAATAGACCCACAGTGTGACCACTTTAAGTCTGGGCTATTTTTTGTCTTTTACCTGGTCTACCTGCTTCTACTCTCTGGCCTCCCTGGTCTGTCCTCAAACCAGCAGTCAGAATGATTCTTGTCACTCAACAGAAATGAGATTGTGTCATGCCACATTCTATGCAATATATCTCACCCCATGTCACTTAAAGCAAAGTCAAGGTCTAAACCACAACCTACTCAATTTAACCTTGCTTTCTTCTCTCACCATTATCTGCTACTTCCCTTCTCTGCTCTGACCCCCTGGGCCTCCTGGCTGGTCATTTAACATGCCAGAAATGGCTTGCCTTAGGATGCTGGCACCAGTATTTCCCTCTGGTTGGGACCTTCTCCTCCAAATTAAACACAGAATTTTCAAGGGCTATGTAAGGACACAAAAGTACAAATGTTTTATTAACTCTAAGGCGCCAAAAATATATAACTTTCTTTAATGTTATTATCAGTAAATATCACTCGCATTTTTTTCTCATTTCCTTAGAATGAATTTGAGTTACTTATACATTACAATTTTACAAAACCAGCACAAGTAATACAGAATTTTAGTTCCAACATTGGTGGAATCACAATCTCTGGAACACTAACCTTTGGGTGAGTACCATTACTTACAGTAAGGTAATAGCTGCCATTTATTTAGCACTCACTATGTGCAAGGCCCTGGATTTAAAATGCACTGATTTAAGCATCACCTCAACACTCTGAGACAGAGAATATCTTTGTCAAATTTAACAGATGAGGAAATGGAACCCCAAAAGATTAAATAACATTCTTAAACCCACGATCTGTAAATGTGCTGGTATTCAAAGCCCGGACTATCTAACTCCAAAGTCCTATATTAAGTCCTCCTTATATCACACATCAGAACTAGAAAAATATCACTGTGAATTCATACAAATTTATCCAATATATAATGCTCTTGAATGTCCTTGGACTATTTTAGATGCTGACATAATTTAAAGATGGGACAAAAATTAAATTCAATTGCTACCCTGTTTTCCACTTAATCAAGCAAATATGGAAAGTTCTCAGTATACAGCACAACATATAAAAACAAAAAGCCAAACATAAATAAATAAATAAAAGTGCAATACAGAAAAGAAAGAAATATGAAGCATGTTTGAAAGGACCATGAAGAATTCATCTAAGGATAAGGAGTTCCAGAATGTTATAAAAACATCAAAACACAAAAGAATCAGATACTTTTTTTTCTACAACAGATGAGCTCTGACGAATTTGGGCTATGGATGGCAACCCAAGCATATGTCCCATTTAGGGGCAGATACATCCATGTTTATATGTTTCCAGTTGCCAAGTGAACAAATGACTATGCTGCAGTTCAACCTAGGAAGAGCTTTTTTTCCCTTCCTTCCTTTTGCCTGGCTTGTGAAAAGTCAACAAGTAGTTTTAGAGCCAAATAGGAGATACAAATGTGTAGCAATGCCATCTGTGCTTTTCTATTTCTGGTCAAGAGCAGGCATATGCTGATTGAGAGGATACTAGTGGATACAGCTGTTAATAGTTACCCTAAATTAGTGTGCATTAAGACCAAAGAATAGTTGTCATCTGGCTCAAGTGCTGAGCCTCTTCCAGAAGAGAGAATGGGGTTTAAGTCTATTACCTCTTGCTGGGAAACACTGTTGACCAACTACCCAGTAACAAACACATCCATTCTACTTGTTTTGAGTCTTTTTAGAAATCATTATTCAAAACATCTTTGTAATTGATACCCATCTGTAGACCATAAGGTAGCTGAGACATAACAGTTACAATGAAAGAATAAGTAGGTGCCCAAATGGAAGAACACACCTTCAGAGTCTGGACATTATAAATATAATACCATAGTTTATCCTTTAAAAGGCCAGTGAAAATATACTTTTCTTTTCACCAAAAGGGTTAAGGCCTTGCTAAATCGTTTTTCACTAAAAGAAAATCCTAGTCATTGCAAAATGTTTTAAAATATAAAATAATTGAAATCATGGTTTTTTTCCATCCACATAAAATAAAAATGTTTATAGTGCTAGAGGGAAGAAAAGGCCAAATGATGAAAGTAGCTGAGATGTCTTACATCTTAGTGAGAAAACATTTAACCTGTCTTGGTCCATCGGAACCCTGGATTTTTTTTTTTTTTAAGTTTGCCAAAGGCTATCTATCTTGGAATCTGGAAACTATTGTTTTACGAAGAAAAACAATTTGAGATTCCACAAGCATGTGTTGAAATATTCTACCCATTTTTTTATTTATTCAATAAATATCTGACGCACTCTTCTAGGCTGTAGATACAACAATGACCAAGGCTGTCCTGGTTTCAAACACAAATGATCGATAGATCCCAGGATATGCATCTCTACCTGCCCTCAAGGAGCTTTCATTTTCATGGGGTGGGGGAGATACTCATAACTAAATAAACAAGATGACTTTATGTAATAAAAACTCTGAATGAAAACAGGGAAATATTGGGATGAATTAAAAGAAGAAGAAACCTGTGTATTAGGGTAGGCTAGGTTTACTCTATTAACAAACAACCGCAAAATCTGAATGCTATAAGAAAACAGGATTTATTATTTCCCTCATGATCTATCTCCATGATGGTTTGATGAGGAACTTAGTTCCATGTCCTCTCTCAGGGAGGCAAGATGAAAAAGAGGTTTCACTGTTGAATGTCATCAATTACAGTGACATGGAAAAGGATATGGCAAATTATGTAAGAGCATGTAAAGGTTTCTACTCAGATTATGGACACTCACATTTTTGACTGAAGCAAATCACAAGGCCATGACTAGCTTCAAAGAAGAAATGCAGTTCTACTGCATGCCCAGTAGGATAAGAACCAGGAATATTGGTGACTAATGATTATCACAGCCTAGAATTCTTCTCTGATGTAATGCTATTCAACTGAAGGCCTGAATGATGAGGAGCAAGTCATAAATAGATAAGTAAAGAACAAGCTTGGAATCTTAGAAGGAAAGAGACAAGATGGACACCCTGGAAAATGGTTGATCAAAGGTTAAGACCACAAGAACAGAGGCAAATAGGGATCACATTGTTTAGAATTTTATAATAGTAATCAGTGCATACTTCGTTTTATTTTATTTGTAATGAAAACCTATTTTACACACATGTACTGCAAACACACACACATATATGTGTGTATAAGTATATATATAAACTATTTATGTCTATATCCCAAATAATTGAGGTGACTAACATTAAGAAAGTTTTTTTGTTTGTATTTTTCTATCTTAAAAATTTATTGTAGCAGTCATATATTGTATTGCTGTTACAATACGAATGTTATTACATAACATTAATAGATCTTACCTCTCCCCTACTTCCATTTTCCATAATAACTTTCTCTAAAAATCCTTTACACAATTAAGTATTAATTTGGCTCTTCAATCTGCAAGATATTAACTTCAATAGAGATATTCTATTTAGCCTCAAAAGATATTCTACTTCTCTCCTACCACAGTGTAATCACCATTTTGGTAATCTTATACTACAATATACTTCTACATTTCACAGATTTCATAGCTTTGTTAAACTTTGTCAGGGGTGTTCAACCTTTTTTCTTCTGGGCTGCAAATTGAAAGAATAAGAGTTATCTTAGACTGCACATTAAATACACTAACACTAATAGCAGCTGATGAGCAAACCCATAACTTAGAGGTTATGGCGCCGGCCACATGCACCGGGGCTAAGTGTTCGAACCTAGGCCAGACCTGCTAAACAAAAAAATATAGCCAGGCATTGTGGTGGGTGCCTGTAGTCCCAGCTACTAGGGAAGATGAGGCAAGAAAATTGCTTGAGTCCAAGCAATTGCGTGAGGTTTCTGTGAGCTGTGAAGCCATAGCACTCTACTATGGGTGACATAGTAAGACTGTCTCCAAAAAAAAAAAAGAAAAAGGTTCTTGCATACCTTTTATAATATCTGACACCACACATAAGTGAAAACAGTCCTCAAATAATCATTGTATGTCCCACAGGCCAGAGATTGGACACCCCTGCTTAAAACAAATCCGTCAAACTAAACTATATGTTAAAATATATTTATTGAGAACCTATTATAAGATAAGATCTATGAGTTACGCTTAAGCCTTGCTTTCAAAGACTTTATACTATAATTAGAAAAGCAGTTAAAGAACAATAGAAGGTATCTTCTATTATTTGTTAGAAATATGTTTTAATTGCCCAATATCTGAACTCTGCCCTATTTTGGTGGGAAATAAAATTTCCCTTTTTTTTGTTTTTGTGAGTATTGGTAGAAGGCAAGGAGATCTCCTTAGCCTCTGACAGCTATTGTTTATGAGCATGGCAGAGATTCATTGGCTTCTTCCACCCAGAGCTTTGACATTGAACAACAGATGAAACAAAAACAACAGATGAGAGAGAGAGTTTAGAAATCACTAATGGCGATAGCACACAGTCCCAAATACAACAGTGCCTGGTTATGGTGTTTTAAGTCAAGCTCCCCATGCTTCCTGCTATTTAGGCTCTGGTTTTGGGACAATTATTAGTCTTTGTTATCAATATATCCTTTTGATTCTGTAATCTGCCTGATCTAGTTCTGTATAAATTAGCTAAAACCTGTTTCTGTTGCTGTAATCAATAGCTTTGACTGACACAACAGTGCTCAATTATATGCCTTGTAATGATGATACTAGTTAACATTTATTGAAGGCTTAATATAATATTTGGTTTTTTACATGCACCATTACATTTAATGCTTCAAAGAAACCAATGAAGTTGATAGTTTTTGAGGGGAGGGTTGCTTTTCTTAGGGGGTGCTCAATGAAATATCCGAAATTAAGATGAATTAGTTAACTTGCCAAACAAAGGTGGCAACTGACTGAAATGGGATTTGAACTCAAGAAGTTTGATTCCAATGTTTAGGGCTTTGACAACTACACAGCATCTGCCCTTTTTCCTTATGGAAGGGGGATCATCCATGGGTTGTCAATCCATGAAGCAGATCATGAAGACCTTGGATTTATATGGCAGAGGGAAGAAGAAGAATTTGTGCAGAGAACAAATGTCTGGGGCAAGTACCATGTTGTGTTTGTGGGTCATGGAAGCAGCAGGTTTCTATTTGGAAATAAGACTGACTTGGCGTATGAAACCAGACGAAGAAGAGCTGTGAACATCAGGCAGGAGCTTAGGCTGAAAGCAGTTGTCTTAATAGAACAATATAAAGTGTCTGAGCAGTGAAAACAGTACAAAAATTCTATTTTATGTGAATAAAATATGATTGAGTTCAAAATGTGTAAGAGGTATCATTTTTAAGAATTGCATTGCCATTACTTTGTCAATTTTAAAAGAAAACCAGATGCATAGGATTGATTTTGATTATCAGTGCTTGACACAGAAGTTCATAGCTTTACCTATTTATAGGTGAAGGCAAATGAACTAATGTTTATCAAGGTCGTGGAACACACAGATCTAACAAATCTTAGTACTCAAGAACCTCTTCCCACAGCAGTCATGTTAAAGGGCTGACTGTATGCCTTTAGTAGGCCTTTGAGCTTTGTTCTAATTTCATTATAGTTAATTGACTATTCCAGCGAATGCTTAATTCATAGTCATCATCATCAATATTTATTGAAGTTTTCCCTCTGGACTTTCAAGGGTATAATGATGTATTTTCTCAGAACATAGAAGAAAGAAAACACATTTTTTTCTTTGCATCTTATACACAAAATTATATTTAGATTTCCTCTTATACTGCTCACATTATGTCCCTTTTAGAAAAGATATAGGAAAATGATATTTGGTGAAAAGTGTTTTTATCATGTTGTAAGGGAGAGGGAATATTTTGGTAAAAATGCTACCATTGCATGAGATCTCTTTTCACTGGACCATGTTCCAACTGGGCAGAGAAAACTGTATTAAAATCTTCTAAGACTTGAAACAATCCAGCTCTTACGTTTTAAAATGCAAAAATAGCTTGGTTCAAACATGCGCTAAAGAAGTTTATGGTTGCTCTGATGAGATAGCATAGGTAAGTAGGGTACTCATCAGATCATCAAATTATTCCAACAAATAAGGAGTATTTGTATATTTCTTATTTGTGCTTAAATCTCGAGTTGATAAATAAATTAATTTCCTAAACATAGCTGGCAATTGGTGACAATCTGGTCTGTGCTTAGTCATCTTCAAGGAAAAATGTCCCCACAAAGGTTATAAACTTCCCATATGGCAAACTGGGGATGATCAGTAATGAAGATGCCTAGAGTTGGCTGAGTAGGAATTATGGCAAACTCACAAGGACAAGGCTGTTCATAGAGGCAGCCATACACAGCATCAGTTGATTGTGGTCATGTGGGAAGAAAACCCTAGTTGCCTGAGTTTGGAGAGAAGTCAGATATCCAAATTTTCACTTTTAAAGTTTAGCAACTAATTAATTTCTTAATATAGTGAGCCAAACTAAATGTATTACAGAGTCTGAAATCAGCCTGGGCTGTCAATTTACAACCAATAATCTGTAGACATGTATAAAATTAGACTTAGCATTTCTTTTTAAATCTTTCTTAAACAGAAGTCACACTTGACCTTTTCTTTTTAGATTGGAAATAAGTCTTCACTATCTATAGTATGCCATGTATAGCAAAGGAAATTTGACTTACCTGGGAGTCTTCTCTCAAAGCACGCTGGATAAACGGATCCCAGCCAATCTATCAGCCATAGATACATAACTAAGAAGGAATCTTAGACCAGAATATCTGGAACCCAATATAAAATATTATAAAAACTTTTAAGTTTGGAGTCAGATAAATGTGTCAAAATTCTAGACTTGAAATGTAGTCCCTATGTGATCTCTCTGATAATATATTTATTCTTATTCATAATTTGAGCCTGGTACCACTTGTGAGGAGTAAGCAGAGAAAAACAAAGGCAAAATTCCTAGAACATGTGTAATTTATAGAACATTCTGAAAAACTGTTAGTTCCTTCCCTACTAAGAATGTTGAGGGACAGATGGAAAATCTGAGAGTTAGAGATGGAAACAGTCTGTCTTTAACCTTCCTATAAAGTATCCACAATGGTTGGATTTATATTTGGCTATGCTACTTAAATAAGAAAATAATATTAGGTAAAGAGAACAGGAAAGTCTACAGGAAGCAATTTGGGATGACTATGCAGCTCTGTTCCATGATCTCTTCAGGGATCCAGCTCTTTCCACTACTCTGCCATTGCTGGGGTACAACCTTTTCCCCAATGTCCAAGATGGCAACTTCTGCATTCCAGGTGTCAGGAGGGAGAAGCAGCAAGAAAGAGGAGGAGCACACCAGTTGTCTCTTAAGGAAGGTTCCTAAAATCTGCCTCGGAGAGTCAGCTTATTGGCCAGAACTTAGACACATCATGGCAACATTTGCTGTATGGAAGACTGGGATATGTAGTGCTTATTCTGAGTGGTGAAGGAGCTCAGGAAATATTGCCACCAAATGTGACTTCTTGATATAAAGAGAGTTTAAAATAAAAGCCCTTAGAGATCAACAGACATTTGAAGGGGCTTTCTATCTACCTTATTTTTATTTTTTAATTTTTTTTTTTTTTGAGTTGTAAATTATTTTATTTTCATTTAAATTTTATGTATTTAAATTTTGAATAGATAATACATTCCCATGGTTCTTAACTCAAAAGGTATAAAAGAAAACAAGGTAAAAAGACCTCCCCTTGGCTTGGTACCTGTAGTTCAGCAGCTAGGGCACCAGCCACATACACCGGACCTGGCG